>JALPQI010003975.1:0-81095 GCA_025490895.1 Thaumatotibia leucotreta
CTTAGGAGGTCAACGTTTCATGTATAATGTATGACTTGCAAACTACGATTTATTATTACTCTATGTGGTTACCGAGATACCTATCTGAATGTTGACGTACTTTTGAAAAATTATGGGAAAAGATTGTTTACTATTTACCACAACTGTATTTCTTCTTTAAAATAATTGATAAGAGTGTTAAAATCATATCACTATAATATGGTAAGTTCTTAAAGTAAGGTTCTTGTCAATTATACTACTAGTTTATTTATTACTTATTGACTGTTCCGTCATAAAAAAGGACCAAACCTGGGGTTTGTATTTGACAAATTAAATTGTACCTTTTACTACCATTGGCTCTATTTGTCGAATCTTATACTGATTATATTGGTTGATAAGCTAATATTGTTTACAAGTTTACAATCTGCATCTTCGAATCATTGAAATACAATTAGCTACTAGTCATAAACTTATAAATATTAGCTAATAACTGTAGGAGTAGAATTCTAAAAAAATAATAACTACGCTGTAAAAGCAACTAGTCTCAAGAAGCTTGTAAAAACTATTAGATGAGACCAATTTATTACAACTTTGAGTATACGGGTAGGTTTGCCTGCCTGGTATTAACATCATTTCATGTTATGAATATTTCCCAAACGCAAAGACTGCGCACTAATCTTTACTTCTACTTACAAACTTATAGCTAAGTCAGTATATTTCTTCTCCTTTAGGATCTAATCTTCGTCCCTTAACACTAGCTGAACCTAGCTTTATTACATTCTAAGACTAATCAGGCAAATATACTACTTTCTTATAATACAGAAATGCTATTTCAATATTGTTTGAATCCGTTGAATATAATATTTTTGTACTTAAGACTCTTTCTAAACAGGTAGGCGGTTTCTTAGCGCTTAGAGCCTTAGGGGCTTGTATTCTAAAATGCCTAGTGCTTCGTAAAAAAAAACGACACGCTTGTTTATTTCGATGCACGATAAGGGATTAGTTAGTCGCCAAGCCTATAGTGTAGCTGGTCGCATAAACTCTAAAGGTGCGTTCAAACCAAAAGAGCATTCGCTGTTCTAACCCCGAACGAATTCTATCTACGAAATTCGATCGTTACACAAAACGTGATTGGTTGATTTCGTAGAACGGGAGATAGAACAGCGAATGCTCTTTTGGTTTGAACGCACCTTAACTGCACAGTACACTCAGGCCATTCTAGAACCATGTCAAAATAACAAATAATAAGAATTTTCTTATAATCTAATTTATAACGTCACTTTGACATAGTTCCTGAGTTTCCTAGGGGTTTTTTGGTTTGGTTTGGTTGACTGTACAGTGATTTCAGGGACTTGCTAGGCTCTATGGGCTAAGTAAGCCAACTGCCTGTGCGGACGAGATCTAAGTTATGTAATAATTACTAGTTTTACTTCCAATTAACCTTCCATAAGAGAATAAGCAATTGAAAAATGTCGTATAATAGGGTGCACGCCTTTTCTCATATTATAATGTATAATGCATAATAATATATGTAGGTTCTTAATGGGTAATTTTAATAATTTACAACTAGCACAACTATGATAAACAACGCAATATTTACAATTTCTCGATTAAATCAGGGATAATATCTTATTTAATTGTGGTTATAGAAAAATATTATTAATCATCAACAGCATATAGCCTCGTAAGGCTCAATGTACATTAAAATACACACTGCAACGGAATTTCAACCTTCCATGAACTGAATAAAGTATGGCACTTTATTTTATAGATTTTGCAAATAATATATAGGTATTCGACACTGTAATTTAAATATGCAGCAAGGTTGAAAAAAAAAGAAAATAGTATGGTGAGCCTTACGAGGATAGGATGTCCAACCGAATTATAAATAATCACTATAATCAGTTATAATTGTGTGAATAACTGTTTAATATGTTATGCCCTAGATACTATAGAACTATTTTAGGTACTTACTAGGCTTAGATATAATACCTACTTAAATACATGGCCTTGACATGAAAGGAGTCGGCAGCAATGTTTGTATATATATTTATTGGTAGAAATACTGACTGACTGGCCTAAATTGGATTTTGAGACTACTGTTCACCTTGTACACTATTTACATTTAATATATTACTTGTAGCTATAATATAATATGGGGGCTTACCGAGAACTTACTCTATATCAACTCTATTATTTCTGCGTCGAAGTCCAATTTCTATTTTAGGTTCACAACTTTCCTGTGTATTAAAATATAACTCTGGGGGCGATTTTAGAGTTTTAAACGTAGCATTTTGTCCAGTATGAAAAAAATTGGAGAAGATATTTAAAGAATAAGATAGTGAATATTGACCACTGATATACATACAGTGTGTGGCCTACAACCGGGGTGAAAATTCAAACGGTGCATTAAGAAGCTAAACAACAATAATTAAATTTCCACATATTGTAATAAAAAAAACTTTTTTTTTCGTGGGATTTTCTTTTACTTGACTTAAAATTTATCAACAACTTATCATTTTAAAAACATTGAAAAACGTACAAAAAGTTTTAAAAAAACTAACAAATTAGTATGAAAATAAAAACAAAATAACTATTATGACTCAGTGCCTGGTATACTATCAAGATAGCTTGCGACTGACAAGCTACTAGGTATATCGGGATGCCAAGATCCAGTACTTAGAGTCTCATAACTTTGAATAACAATAATATCTCCGAATTTAACAATTTTGAAACATCGGGACCTTCACAGGATTATTGCGCATAGTCCAAGGAGTCACCCATTTCACTTTTCTCCCGTGTTAAAGGCCACACACTGTAGAACGCGACAAAGAACCTACTTAATACTAAAAAGTCGCGACCTAAATATTTTAAATTTTAACCCTTATTATCGACTAGGTACATAATATTCGCCGTCAGGAAGAAATCAAACCGAGTTGACAAACAATTAGGATTTCGTTGACCCATGAACCTCAGATCGAATGACGAAACTCAAAAATCGCCCTCATAAATATTAGAAAAACAGATTGCTCTTTGCCCTGTAAATATTTTCAACGCTAACTGAACCTAAGAGCACTATTTCTTACTATGTATTGATTGCTACTAACATATTTATTTACATTATTGTATCAATAATACTATTAATTATCTTCAGAAACACATTTTTTGTTTTGTAAAATATATGAAATGTGTCTGGACATAATCTTTTTTTTCCTCGCTTAATTGTTTTTATTTCCGACTGGTACAAAGTAAAAATTGCCGGCTGCTTAGGTACTATAGTACCTACATTACTATAGAGGCCGGGACGAAAGGGGTTGCTGACCGAAGATATATACACTTTGCATAGTGGCAGAATGCCATGATGACTGTGGCACAAATTTATGTGGAATTGAACTAAAAAAGAGCACTTTGCCGGCCTAGGCCATCAAGATTTGTATTAAATTCCATTAACAACCTCTTGTCCTAGTCGCACCAGGAACGTCATACTTCGCAGCCTATTATAAGGAACATAACAACAATATTTCATTGCATGTTTGAGAAAAAGTGATTTCAATTTTAAAGACCAGAGAATGGTCCAACCGCATTTCAGCAACACTGACTACAGCGTGCGGACAATGTACGCTTAGCGTGACGATTTAAAATGGCAAAAACGAATGTAGGTACATATTACAGTGGCCTATTTCACCATAATTACAAGTGTGACAATTGTAAAATATCACTGTTACTGACGTCACAGGCCTCCGTAGGCTACGGCTACCACATACTATCGGACGGTCCATGTGCTTGTTCGCCACCAACATAAAATTATTACTAATAACGTTATTAAATTGTTAATAAACTACCTACTTTTTATTTTCCGAAACCCGTGACAATTGTCGCAAGGTTTAGTACAATTCTCATTCAATCTTGACATGAGGTTCGAGATATGTCGGAATTTCGCTACAATTGTCGTGTTTTTTGTGACAATTGTAATTTTGCTTCACAAAAAAGTAGTTATTTACTGTTGATTTCCTTCCGATAGTAAACGGTAACTGCAGCCTATAGACGCCCTAGATTGGAGAAACAGTTTTACAATTGTAGCACTTGTCAATATGGTGAAATTGGGGCCAGATGTGCACAATTTTTATCCTACCATTTTTCACGGAAATGCCCGAACTCATAGCTTTCACAATGAACTTCAGTATCCATTGCACTGAAGCTAATTGAGACAGAAAGATGAATTCGTTCGTTTCTGTGAAAATACTGTAGGTATATTATTTACAGGTAGGTAGTCTGTTCAGAAGGACACGAGTTTTAGCTGAGTTCGTGTTTTTTGTATTGGTGCTGACTTTACTCACTTACTTTTTACTGAATGGTCTACTATTAGTGCCTGTTTTGTGTTTTTTTGCATCATCTCTTTGACTCTTTCCGTATTGACTCATGATAAAGATATATTTTTGTTTGCCAGGTTGTCTATCTCAACCTGTCTACCTTGTAAAACGTAAAATTGTCAATGGACCATAACCCGTGGTTCTTTCACCTTGTATAACTGTCAACTGTTTATTTTTGACATCTGAGTATTGCATCATGTCTGTGGGAGCACCATTACCTTGGAAATTACAGGAGTAGGGAGATCAAAAACAAAACAGGCGTAAAATATGCATATTTTATAAACAATAACATAAATATACCTACACTTATTTTAACTATTCTACAAATTGCTGGTTCCCGATTTCTCAACTAGTTCTAGCAGCGTGTGGAGTGAAGTATCAAATAACTCGCAGCGAATAGGCATCTCAAGGGAGTAGAATGGGTTTTTAAGAGCATAGTCAGAGTAGAGTTCGTAGATGCGTTTGAGCACAGCCTCGCTGCCTGTCATGCTGGGCTCCGTAACCACTATGAACTTCACACCTGGAAGATTTAATATTTCTATATTATTGATTTCGGGGAGTAATTCAGTTTTACGACCCTAATCTGAAATGTCAAATTGTCTTAAACTTTCTTCGGTTACCGCAAGGATTACACATATATACCTATGTATACGTAAGGAATAAAAACTATGAAAAATAGATTAATTAAATTTAACTTCATCCTGATGTTTCGAACATTTTACAGGGTTCGTGGACTGCGGGCGACGCCCGCGATACGCGAATTTACCCGTTTTCATAGTTTTTATACCATGGTCTTAAACTGCCGCAAACTTTGGTCTCTCAGAAAAAGAGAGGTTCTTTTGAATTCTAGATTATAAAGAGAATATACTTAATAACCGCATATAAAACCTTGTTTACACAATACACATTACTGTGATCGCCTACGTAGGAGAGGCCTACGTCCAGCAGTGGACTGAGACAGGTTGATGGTGTGTGATGTGAATGTCAAAACTAAAATTATTCACAGCAGTTGCAAGTTTCACAATAATGTGACTATTATTATTTATTATTGATGTATTGGGCCAGTCTATGCCGCTTCGACCAATCGGTTGATCTATTGTGGCGGCCCTTTGTATTTTAAAGGTTGTTACTTATTCCCGTTGAGTCCAGAAATTTCCAGATTCTTTGGGCTGTAATGCTGTGTACCTCATATGGTTGCAGTATGTGCCTACCTAGGTGGATACTTCTTTTATGCATTAATGGTCCGTAGGAGCAGAGGATATGCATCGCAGTTTCTTCCTCTTCCTGGCAGAACCTGCATAGTGCTTCTTGTTTCTTACCCATTAGAAACATGTGTTTGTTCACTTTGCAGTGGTGGCCGGTCAGAATTCTGACCACCGCACAAGTTTTGTATCTTTTGAGCCCTAGTAGCTCTGTAGTAGTTTTGTTGTTGAACCCTTGTATCAGAGCTTTAGAGTGCGTGTTTCCTTTGACGGCCTTCCACTCTCTGATGGCTCTCATTTTTTCCAGATTGTTAATCAGCGAGTAAGCCTGTTGTTTGGTGGTTCCACAGAATGGTTCTGGTCCGATCAGGGGAGTGTCCGCACCTTTCCTGGCAAGTTCATCCGCTGCTTCATTTCCAGCAATGTTGGAGTGTCCTGGTACCCATCTAAGTGTGACTTTGTTGGAGTTAGCCAGGACGTTTAGATTTATCTTGCAATCCAGGACAAGTCTAAAGTTGGTTTCTAGGGACTCTAGTGCTAACAGGGCAGCTTGACTGTCCGAATTGATGTAGATGTTTTGATTTCTGAGGTTTCTGTCCAGGTTAATCTCAGCACATCTGTTGATGGCGAAGACTTCTGCCTGGAAGATTGAGGCCAATTCACCCATGCTGACGCTCGCTCTGAGCTTAGGCCTCTCCCCATATATGCCACATCCTACTTTTTCGCCTTTTTTGGATCCATCCGTGTACCAAATGTGGCTTCCCTTTTCGACAGACATTTGGTCGTTCGCCCATTTGTGTCTCGAGGGAATTTCCACCTTGTACAGTTTGGTGAATTGACATTCTGTATGAATATCATCTGATGGCATGCTGAGGGTACAGTTTTCAAATACCTGTGCCTTAAGTGAGACAGGGCTTGAGAGCGCCATGTAGGCTTGTTCAGCATGCTTATTCTGTAGACGCATTGCTTTGCCTTCTTCTGCACTTGCAAGTGGAGTGGTGTTATATTAAGCAGTGCGTCTAGGGCCGCCCCTGGTGTAGAGGAAAAGGCCCCTGTTGCCGTTAGGCAGGCCGTACGTTGTAGGCTATTAAGGGAATTTATTGTTGTCTTTTGGCTAGCTTTGGAGCACCATACCGCGGAGGCGTAGGTGATGATGGGTCGCACTACCGCTGTATAGAGCCATAGAGCAATTTTGGGTTTTAATCCCCACCTTGCTACAGCCATGCGACAACAAGACCATAGGGCCATTTTTGCTTTTTGTAAAATATTTTTCATGTGAGGATTCCATGTCAACTTTTGGTCAAATGTGACCCCTAGGTATTTCACCTCACTTGAATAGGGTATTGTTTGTCCATTAAGTTCTAGTTTTCCGAGTTTTTCCAGTTTCCTCTTTTTTGTGAAAGGTACTAACACCGTTTTGGTCGGATTAATGTACAATTCATTTTCTTTACACCATTTAGATATTGTATAAAGAGCTCCTTGCATCAAATCTGAGATCGTATGGAGGCTGGGTCCTTTGATTATGATTACAAGGTCGTCGGCATATCCCTATAATGTGACTATTAGTTCCTACGTAAATCAACTTCCTATTTGATTAACTTACCAGTAAGAGTCTGGAAGCAAGAGAGTTTAAACGTGTCTGCAGTAAGAGACTCTATCCCGGAACACTTGGGCACAGGACTCAGCTGGCTGGCCAGTGCAAAGAGTGGGTAGAACATACTAGCAAGCACTATCTTCTCGTTTGTTGTAGCTCGGGGCCGTCCAAACTTTAAGCTCAGTGGGTAGTTTTCCTGAAAATTCAATCAAGTTTATCAATAACATGATAATAGCTAAGAGTGCAGTTAACATGCATTAGTTGCCAATGTTTTCACAAAATTAAATGTCTGTAAAGAGTTCTTCCAAAAAAGACTGTATATGCTTCTGAAGAGTCTACAATGCATGCACAAGTAACACTAAGCTTGCAGACGCCCAAATTAGGCCAGATGTTGTTTGTAACAGTGAGTTTAATAACAAATTTCATAGTAAGTCAAAAATAGCTACAAATGTACCTTTTTAGGGTTCCGTAGCCAAAATGGCAAAAACGGAACCCTTATAGATTCGTCATGTCCGTCTGTCCGTCTGTCCGTCTGTCACAGTCGATTTACTCGGAAACTATAAATGCTACAGTAGCGAAATTTGGTAAGGATATGTATTGTATGAACCGCTACAGGATTGTGATACTAAATTGTAAAAAAAAAACATTGGGGTGGGGGCCCTCCATACATGTAACTGAGGGATAGAAAATTTTATTTAGTTGTATATAAACGTGTGGGGTATTAATCGAAAGGTCTTTGAAAATGATATGAAGGTTTATACATCTCATTTTTATTTAAGCAAATCGTTTTCGAGATATCAGCTCTCAAAGTCTGAAAAATGTGTCCCCCCCCCCTCTATTTTTTAAACTACGGGATATAAAATTCTAAAAAAAATATATGTTATGCACATTAATAAACTCTATCAACGATTTTTGGTTTGATTAAATTATCTCCTATAGTTTTTGAGGTAGGTTGATTTAACTGTATTTTTAAGTAATAAATTGATAATGGTACGGAACCCTTCGCGCGCGAGTCCGACTCGCACTTGGCCGGTTTTTTCCTAGCTAGAATTTCATATTCCTATGTAGTCTTAGGTACAATGCAGAGGTAAACAACCAGATTAAACGACAAGAAAGAGAAATTACATAAATAATTGAATCAATCATTTTCAGGTTTGTGTATTAAAAAGGAAATTTAGTTGTAGTACCTTTGTTTCTATAACAGTGAAGACATCCCTGCCATCTTCTGTCGTTCTCCCCGTCACAGGGGACCCATTTACAGATAGTAGTACGTGTCCAACTATAAGCAAATCATTAGAAAACAATCAATACCTACACAATTAAATTGCATGGAAAACAGTGTTTAATGTATTTATATCTAATTTACACTTAGAAGTAACTTGTGGAAGGAGTTGCTATTTAGGTTTACCGTTTATCCCATCTCTTTGTCCAAATACTACGACTACTTTCTTATTTTCGTATTGCAGTTTAATGTCCAACGGAAAACCAAAGGTTTTCTCCGTTTCCACTCTTGGTATGTTGTGGTCGTAGTTGTATATAAGTCCCCCGGACTTGCTGACGATGTATACACCGTATATCACCATAGTTAATTATTGTAATTTACTTAATGTTAAGGAATGCGAGTTCATCAATATCAACAAAATACAACACCCCCTGCCCTGGAACACAAGCCATGATAATTTGGGTTTGACGTTTCAGACGTTTGACAATTTAGCGTTCAATGACATAAACGTTCGGAAATATATCAATATTAAATTTAACGATTTTAATGTAGTCATAGGCCGGCCTTATACATCCGGAATCAGAGTATGAATTCATATTATGAATACTTACTCTGATTCCGGATGTGTAAGGCCGGCCTAAGAGTATTAATTCATATTCTGATTCCGGATGTATAAGGCCGGCCATAGAGTCATGGTGTAATTTTCTAATCTTCAACTCATTTTTTTATTAATAATAGTTAGACGTTTGGCCACGATCATACCTGCTGGTAAGTGATGATGCAACTCGGCTGAAACTCAGGTTACTTTACTGATTAAGGCCGGCCTTATACATCCGGAATCAGAATAAGTATTCATAATTATGAATTCATACTCTGATTCCGGATGTGTAAGGCCGGTCTAAGAGTATTAATTCATATTCTGATTCCGGATGTAAAATGCTGAATACATCCGGAATCAGAGTAAGTATTCATAATATGAATTCATAATCTTATTTCGTTCTCTTGCCTCACACATCCGAAATCAGACTAAGAATTCATAATTAACATTCAGATTTCAGATTGACACTTGACAGTTGTCTTGCGAAAACGTATGAAGACAAATACGTGATCGTGACATTGACAACCTAAGCATAGACAATTAGACATACAGAACGACGTTTTGTCTATGTATTCATAATCTTAAATCAGAATGTGTGTGTGTGTTGGTACTCGAGATTGTATGGAAAGACGTTGTGCGTTCTGAAATTTTTCATACTCTGAATTCATAACGCATGTCAGATCAACTTTGTCAGATCAATCTGAAAAATTCATAATCTGAAAATATCAGAATGTGTATGGTCAACAGCTAAATGAGGGTTTTCGATAATTTTTCTGCCACCAGGGCGGCGCTTCGTACGCACCTGGTCTCGACAGCTGTCAGGTTCATACTATTCATAGGCACCTGGGCCTAAAATATTGAAATTCTATTTTATTTGGAAGAGAATTGATTTTGTAATGGATTACGACTAATACATGGTCGTCGAACTGAAGATTGAACTCTAAAACAGGCGCTCAAAGTCACTGGTATTCAAAATTATTACTATAACTTTGTTAATTTCATGAGAATTGACTTGGAACTATTTTATTCATTTATTTTAGGTAACAATATGACTAAAGTAATGGTTTTCAGAATAAATAAACCTATAAATATGTTGAAAATTAAATGCGCGTATTTATTTTGACAGTTCGTTATACGGTCGCCTCAGTGCTGCCATCTCACCTCCCCATAGCGGCAGAAAAAGTATCAAAAACCCTCATTGTATGCAAGTCCGTGCGATACGAGGGGCCGCACATAGTGTGCCACTAAGAGGGATAGACATAGTCACTTACTACATACTTTTTTTAAGAAGATACTTGTGTGTGTGGCACTTAGACTTAGCATCTAACACACACACACACAAAAAATAGTGGCACAGTGATAAGGACGGACGATTATCGTTCCTTTTCACTTCCACTAGTAAAAAGTTTCATAAGACCATCCCTTCCGTTCTTGCTATTATTATTACGTTGTCAAATCCATATCCATATTCTAAATCCATGGTGCGATAGTGGTGCGATATGAATTCATAATATGAATTAAGGATATTAATTGATATTCTCATTCCAGATGTGTAAGGCGGCCTAAAAACAGCAAAAATGAACAAAATAGGGCTGCCTAAGAATAAATTTCATAACTTCATCGGATTTTTTTTTTTTTTTTTTTTTAATTTATTTAGGTAAACAAACAGTCACTACAAAACAGTTAAAAGTAAGAATATGTTTAAGTAGGTAATGTTTACAATATGTGTGACCAACACCGTTCACCACTAGTTAAGTTTTAATATATCAGAACATTCGGAGTGGAAACAAGTAAGTACATAAAACAGGGAAAGTAAAAAAAAAGAAAAATAATAATAATAGGAAGAACTAATCTATGTGATATAAATTTTACAGCAAGTATAAATTAGTCCCTAGGTATTTGAATACAGGAATATTAGTTAGTGTCTCGTAACAATTCAGTTACAAGTTTTTTGTATACACCAACACTGCAGCCAAATATGTCCAACTGATTAAATTGTGTATTATAAGTGTCTACGATCCTGCGCAGAGGAGCGCGCTCACCGGCATTGGTGCGGTGCCAGTCACAAATAGTCGGTGCGGGCGCGCCTCTCGCTGTCTACTGCGGTTAGGTACTTTGTAACTAAGCTTATTATTAAGAGGTATGCAATCGAATTGGTTATTGCAGAGGGCATATAGTACCATTGCCTCTAGAAGAGTACGTCTAGAGCCTAACTCTAATAAACAATATTTATCCAGCAATTGAGAATAGGACAACCTCTTACGATAACACCGAAAATGCATTGTGTTTAGAAATTTTTTTTGAACAGATTCAAGAGCCTCTGAGTACTTATTATAGTAGGGATTCCAAACTATGACAGCATGCTCGAGTTGACTACGAACTAATGATTTAAAAAGTTGCAAATAGGTTTTAGGATGTCGAAATTCCGTACTAGATCGCATAACGAATCCATACATTTTGTATGCTTTGCCTATGATGGTATTTATATGTAAATCAAAGTGCAACTTTGAGTCAAATGTGATTCCAAGGTCGCGAATCGACTGAACTGCAGCTAATTTGATGTTACACAGTTGATACGAACTTTGAATTGTTTGTTTTTTCTTAGTGAATTTTATAAGTTTGCACTTATCTAGATTAAGTTCTAATTTATTTGCCAAGCAATAGTCTGAGAAACGATCCAAATCCAGTTGAAATTTATTGCAATCATTGTAGTTACTAATTCTATGATATATTTTTAAGTCGTCTGCATATAATAGAATATTACAAAATTGGAAACAGTTGCTTATGTCATTAATAAATAATGTGAACAGCAGCGGGCCCAGAATGGAGCCCTGTGGCACCCCAGAACTAATTGTTGTGGCATATGACTCATATCCTTGTATTGTTACTTTCTGTGTGCGATTTGTGATGTAAGATTTGAACCAACGCCACAGATTACCTCGTATGCCATTGTAAGCAATCTTTTCCAGTAGTAACCTATGATCAACCCTGTCGAAGGCCTTCCGAAAATCAGTATACACACTGTCTATTTCAATGTTACTGTCAAGGCCTTCAAATAAATATGATGTATATACTAGAAGATTGGTAGTTGTAGACCTTTGTTGAACGAAGCCGTGTTGATATGGTATAATTTGACTGTGTAACATTGGGTAGATTAACTTATGCACTAACTTTTCAAAGACCTTCGCAAGCGCAGGAATTATAGATATTGGCCTGTAATTTTCTACCTTGTTTTTGGAACCAGTTTTGTGCACTGGTACTATATTTGCGGTTTTCCAAATAGAAGGAAATGTTCCCTGGTTCAAACATTTATTGAATAATATAGCAAGCGGTGACACAATAGACTTTACAGTTTTTTTAAGAAAATTGGTGGTACATTGTCGGAGCCCTGACCTTTGGATATATCGAGATGATTTAGTTCAAATGAGATGTGACTATTTGTGATATGAAGACTGTGTATATTGATATGCGAGGTAGGGTTATTTTCAGGAATCTCGAGGTTTTCAGTAACAGTAGAAGGCTGATACACTGACTGAAAATAATCAGAAAACATATTGCAAATTTCTGTTTGGTTATCTGACTTAATATTGTGATATGTCATGGAATTAGGTATATCAGACGAGTGGCTACGATTTGAGATATAGGCCCAAAAGTATTTTATGTTGTCGTGTATACTGTTCTCCACCCGTTCCAAATATTTTCTGTAACATTTACTAGTTTCAATTTTAAGTCTACTTCTAAATATTGAGAACACTTCATAGTCAGCTATATTTTGGTATTTTTTCCATTTAAGCCATGCCTGATTTTTATTTTTAAATATATGTATTGCTGCGGGAGAAAACCAGCACGGAAATTTTGCGGAGTGGACTTTTTTGCATGGGACGTGTTTTTTTATAATATTATAAATGATTTCATAAAACAGCGACACGGCTCGATCAGCCGGTAAATCATTTAAGAGGTCTGACCACAAGACTGTATCAATTTCCTTGTTAACCTTAGTATAGTCAGCTTTATTAAAACAGTATCTATGTATCGGTTTCGGGAACGTGACTTTTTTGTGAATGTTAGGAAGTGTCATAATTACATAAAATGGGGGATGATGAGCGTCTGGAGGAACGAGAGCGACAGGGGCAAGTGCACAGGTGCAGTCTGTATTATTAGTCAGAAAGAGATCAAGGATTTTGCCATGTGCATTAGGATATACATTACATTGTATTAAATTAAATACAGACATAAAGTCTAAAAGACACTTATGGCGAGATGACTCACGTTCGCCCGGGCTCAAGGTGGAGAAATTTCCATATGTCATCCAATCTAACGACGAGTAGTTATAGTCTCCCACGACCCAACAATTTTTAATATCCGATCGTAATAGTAATGCTTGTAGCTGTTCGAAGTGGATTTCATATGTAGTTGATGGTTGTTGTGGTGGGATGTAAACCGCGCTTATAATATGTTTGTAATGAGCACCCATTGGAAGCGCGATTATGACATTGTCAACAAGCGGCGAGAGCGGCGGATGGCCGGTCGGCGTCGGCGGCGGCGCGCACACGGTGGCGCCGAGCTCGCGTAACGCCGCCACCAGCACGCCGCCGCCGACGCCGCGCCCGCTGCCTATACGGTCCCTGTCACTTCGAAAAACGACATAACGGTTATCTATAAACTCGTTGTTCGATATGTCTGGACACAACCAAGTCTCAGTTAAAATGATTAATTCATAATTGTGAGATAATATGTTCATGTATATAGTCAGTGCCGGATTTACCAGTAGGCCAAGTAGGCCATGGCCTAGAGCGGCAGATTTTAGGGGCGGCAGATTTGGCGGCAAAAAAAAATGTTTTGTAAAAAAAAATATTTGGCAGATTTTACAAGCGGCAGATTAGAAGCGAACTTTTTTAAACTTCGGTCGTGGCGGCAGAATTATACAGGGTGGAAGGGAACGACCGAGTCTACCAACCATTACGATGAACTTTCAGTACCATGATACCAACATCGAAATATCTATAAAAAAATGTATCCCCTCATATAAAGTTAGTGATTAGTAGAGTTCAATAGCATGGACAATTTTAACCAACATACTCGTACTGTGACTGATACAGTGGTAGATTAAAGTTTATGCGAAGAGACTGGGGTTGTGCTTTGTATGAAAATTAATAACAATATGCGAATCTAACCTTACCCCACAAACTCTAGAAAGTGGTCCATGAAATTGAAAAATGAAGAAGTTCTAATAAAAATTATACTCAAACAAGAAAGCAATCAATATATTGATTTAAACTTTTACGATTATCACTCATATTTTAATGACAAACAGGTCTTAATCGTTTAAACTTACGTTTAATTTTATCCTGTCCCATCTTGTAGCCAGGTTTGGTAGCTCATAGCTGGCTTCCATGTGAGAAAAATATTCCTGATTCGAAGTAGACTACAAAATGACAATTTTTTAGTCCTATCTTGTAGTCTGGTTTGGTAGGTAGCTAGCTTTTAAATGAGAAAAATATTCACGATTCGAAGCTGGCAATGAAACGGGACTTCTGAAGTCGTAGGAAGTAGCTGGCGTTTAATTTTTGTGTCAGTTATTTTCCAAACTGCAATGTATAGCGACCTTTTTTGGAAAAAGAATCCGCGAACTACACTACAGCATCACAAATACACCCACGAACATCAATTTTCTTGCGACCAAAAAGAATAAGAACTTTAATGAATGTTTTTGAAATTACAGCCTCTCAATATTCTACATATAGAAAGAATTTACAAAATGATAAAATCAGCGTCGCACACTGGAAGATAAGAAAATCGTTCCCATTTGGTAGCTGGCTACAAGATAGGAAACACGTTTCTTATTTCGTAGCTAGATACCAAATATGGCTACCAGATGGACCCACAATCTGAAAAACAGTAATTGTAACATTCAATAATTAAAAATAAATCTGGGCATAATTAAACCTTGTATTGTAATCAATTGCAATTGCGTTTTTTTGTAAACTATTTATAGTGCGGCCACAGACGACATTTCAGTAATTTGTACAATTAAACAACAAACATAATTAAAGAAAGTTACCTGATAATTAACAATTAAAGAAACAATCTGTAAAAAGTCGGATAAACCTATTAATTTAATGGAATTTAAAACGTGCGTTTCAGCGCTTTCTTCTTTGCAAACTGGCAAACGGACCTTACGATATAATTCTGTATTTCGATGAAATTAGCTTAACAGTGGGTTTTGGCCGCTGTGGGTATTCGCGGGTAACCAACCAATATATGTATTCGTAGCCGAGGATCATATCTAAGGTAATGCCACCTTTCGAGACTTCATGATTATTTTCAGAGCATTTGTTGGTACCTACTTTAGTAGGCGATTGTTCACCTAATATGGCCGGCATATTTAAGCCGATTTTAGCGCCCTTGTATTCCGCCCTTCTGTTTTTAATACGTATTCAAAGTAATTGTAGTACCTACATTGTTTACATTGCAGTTCGGAAAATGCCTGACACTAAGATTAAACGCCTGCTACTTTCTACGGCTTAGAAATCCAGTTTCATTGCCAGCTTCGAATCAGGAATATTCTTCTCATTGAAAGCCAGCTACCAAACCAGGCTACAAGATAGGACTAAAAAAATTTCATTTTGAAGTCTACTTCGAATCAGGAATACTTTTCTCACATGGAAGATGGAAGCCAGCTATGAGCTGGCAAACCTGGATACAAGATGGGACTAAAAGTAGTTTTCTATAATTGTTAATTATCAGATAACTTTAAAGTCAAATAGGTAATAATGTTTTCTGGTTTTATTGTAACATTGATTGATTTGTTGTTTACGACTGAGCGTAGTAAAAATAATTTTAAGTAGGTAACTATAAAAACCGAGTTCAAATTTATTGAATGGTTTGTTTTGCTCAGACTGATTTTTAATTTTTGAATGTTAGGACCTCTTTATTTTCCCAATTTATGGACCGCTATCTAGAGTTTGTGTGGTAAGGGTAGAGTCGTACAGATGTAGTGAGAAATGACTTGCCTTCGGAAACGTTCGTCAACGTCATGCTGTTTCAGTCTATCTCACTGAGACTGACAGTAATAGCTGTCATGCTACTTCAGTCAGACTCGGTGACACTGCCTGAAACAGCATGTGTTTCCGAAGGCAAGTAATTTCTCACTACACCTGTATATATATTATTATTAATTTCCATACCATACAAAGTACGACCCCAGTCTCTTCGCATACACTCTAATCTCCCAATGTATCGGTCACTGTATGTACGTATGTTGGCTAGGCATCCATCCCTCCACTGTCATACCGGCTAAAAGTTCGCGTACTGTACAAAGTAAGGTAAGGCCTGCTACCGCGAACACCGAAGTTTGTAAATTTTGGGGATTTGTCTCCATCACTCTAATGACGCCTTCATTGCCCGAAATTTGAAATTTGCGGATTTCGTAGTTCGCGGTAGGGATACTGGATTTCCTTTCCTGCCACGAACGCTCCGGTTCGCACACACGGCTGTGAAATGAAATACCTGCCAAAGTGTTCCTAAACAACTGGGTCGCGTTTTATAAAGTTACAATTTACAATTTCGCTGTGTGCCTCTCTAACGCACGCACATATTAGCTAGAAAGAGAGGCAAACAGCGAAATTGTAAATTGTAACTTTATAAAACGCGACCCTGATGTACGAAGCTTTTTTACGTTTCCACTTTCTTCGTGATTTTCCTAAGAAATTATTCAAATTAGCACAGTGGATAGGGGCGGCAAAATATAAATGGCCTACAGGCGGCAAATTTCTAAATCCGGCACTGTATATAGTATTCAATTTAGTACGGAGACCTCGACAGTTTTGGTAATAAACAGATAACTTACTACTCATTGTAGTCTAATAATATAATAAAAATATGTTTGTAGTTATTATTATTAAGGCAACTAAATCGTAACAAATTAAAAGATGCGATTTTCTGCGTTAACGCAAGACACTGTCCAACGAGTATAAGCATTAATAGGTATAGGTACATACGTGATAGGCCGTTCATGGAAATAGTTGATTGCGTAATCAGAGTGAGTGAAATATCTTTAAGTCTTTTTAAAGGTAGACAGGTATCGAATTGACTGCAGTGTAGGTATATAATTAATATGTAGGCATACGTACTATACAAAAAAACCGTTTTAAACAGTAAAAATCCAAATTGGTCAGGAAGTACTCGGAGACATCTTGGCCAGGTCATGGACAGTAGGTACGTATGGCTATTATTTGCGAAGTGTCTTCTTTGCGCACTAGGATCGTCGCATGCCGGACCCATACATATTTATATCTATACTTCGAAGCGGCTTCCCGTGTTTGTCGTAACAGCTGTTTATTTTTGAGCGTTAAGTGTTCGTTTAAATAGATTTTCTGTAGGGGTCCAGTTATATTTATCTGAGATGTATTAAGGCCTTTCGCTAACCGAAATGCGGCTAATATATTATCTCTTAATACGACAGACGTAAACCGTACTACAATATTTTTCGGCCGAGTACGGTTAGAGTCGGCGTGTGATACACGATGGAGCGAGACGATGTCGTTTGATGTAAATGTGAATTTGATTGCGGTTCCTATGTTACTAATAATACTTATTAAATTTTCGCCACGCTTTTCGGGCAAGTTACATATTTCGATGTTATTCGATCTGGCCTGTTGTTCCATCTTATCTAAGGACCGTTCCAGTGTTTGAAAACGGTCTTCTTGGCCATGGCTAGATGACATGCTGGATTCGAAAGCCAGTAGTTTGTCTTCAAAAGAGTCCTGACGAGAGCCAGCAAATTCCAGTGAGTTTTCTACGTGTGTCAATCGATTTTTGACCTCAATTAATGACTGGTTAATAGTACTATTTTCTAGGTTCAGTTTTTGAATATCGGTTTGAATATGACTCAGAGTTTCAGTAATTTTAGCGAACTCAGTCGTTAAGCCGGTGGCCAAAGCTGAATTTATGGTGGCGGTAATACTGTCTTGCAGGCCTGAGAACTTGCGGTCTATTAATTCTTTCACTTCTTCGGACATGTTAATCATTTTGTCATATTTACGTTTTCGAAATTCCGAAGGAAGATCTGGATTAGATGAGCATTTATGTGGCGGTGATCTAGGTACCAGTGTGGAGGTAGATTTGAACGGCGTTTCCGATTCAGTATCGAAGTCGACGTCGTGCGTATTATCTCCCATGTTCTTCATCAGCGCGGCGTCAGTATAGGAGCTCGAAACCAAGTCGATGTGAAACAAATCACTGAGCGCGGACGCGAATCTATTCACAATTCGCTTTGCTTTGAATACACTGAGTTGAGCACTGCGCACTGTACGCTAAGGTTCACTTTGCGTTGATAACGAATAAAACAGATTTAATTCATGAACTTTGCCTGCAGCGTGAGTGGTAGAAGCGACTTGTCACTCCGAATGCTCCCGAACGAAAAAAAGTATTGGGAATACATTTGATTAATATTTATTAATTAAATTTATATTTTATATTTTCCGATGTTATTTTATTAGCCTAGTTGGTAGTGAGCCTGCCTACGAAGCTGGAGGTTCCGGGTTCGAATCCCGGCGAGGGCATTCTTTGTGTATTTATTTATCACAAATGTTTGTTCCTTGGTCATGGATGTCTATGTATTTAAGTATCTATATGTATCTATCTATTATACATATCGTCGCCTGGTACCCACATCACGAGCCTTAATTGAGCTTACCGTGGGACTAGGTGGATTTGTGTAAGATGTCCCAAGATATTTATTTTATTTTATTTTAAATATACTCTGCCCAACAAGCTGTGGGTTAGTAGAAAAGGCGGCAAATTAAAAAAATGTAGGCACGTATTGCATGCCCATAGAAAAATTGTGTTTTCCCCCTCTTTTACTGTCAAAGGTTGTTGAACAAAGTATACTTTCCATTATATCAATCCCACACAGCCACTGCCACTCTACAAGCTCGTAGTGTGGCTTTCTAACTGGCTACACAACTGTACATACAGTACATGGTTCTGTTTTGGTCGGCTTTTGTTGGTGGATGGTTCACCTAACTTTGTCACTTGAAGCTATACCTACATTAATTTGGAAGATTCACAACACGGAGATGTTCCATTATTAATATAGGGATTGTATTTTATGGCCAGAATTCAATTCAATAACGGTTAGTAATACTACATAATCTATTTGAGAACCACATAGAAAACGTGAATTCGGTAGCCATCTGTAGCTATTTGACGCTAGATGGCGTAACAATCAAATCGATGCATGCCGCTATTACGTCTAAAAATCAATAGGATTAAGAAAAACAAAACAAAATTGATAGCTATAGAACAAATCAGTTAATATACTCTGTCCAACCAGCTTTTCAGCACAAAAAGGCGGCAAAAAAAGGCAGGAAGAGTTGTTTGTCCATAGTGAAAATAATAGTCCAAGTCAATGCGGCTAAGTCCGGCCACCTACTACTGCGAAAATCGAAATTCGTAAATTTCGAGGATTTTTCTTTTTTCACTCATGCTGGGTTTACACGGGCTTAGTACTTGTCATTAGTGTAGGTGGTTAGGGACTTATATGTACAGTGACAAGTGGCAAGGAACCGTCTACACATTGGTATTAGTAAATGGTATTAGTTTATAAGATCTCGCCATGGATTATCGCCGCCGACTAGTGTTAAAAAAATGTTTTTAGGCATTACTCTAATATTATTTTAATGTCTATAATACAAGATCTGCAAGGAGAAGTGTTCAAAATTAAGGACGTTTATGGACAAGACAGTGGTTGCTGAGAAGAGAAGGAAATTCTGCAAATCTGTTAAGAGAGCTAGAAACCGAAGATCAAAGAGAGTATAAACTAATTTATGAGGATGTCGACGGACCAGTTTAATTTTTTGTTACAAATAGTTACACCAGCAATTCAACGACAAGACACAAACATGAGACAAGCTGTAACAGCCAAGTTAAAATTACAAGTCACTTTGTCCTTTTTGGTTACTGGAAACAGCTACCGCAGTTTATCTCATTTCTTCAGAGTATCTAAACCTGCAATATCGAGATTCATTCCTGAAGTGTTGGATGCAATTTATGCAAATTTAATCACTAATCAGAATGCACTTGTCATTAAATGTTTACACTACTCGACAAGTGACAAGTATTAGTAGATTTTTAGTTGGGGGGTAGGTGCTTGTCGCTTAGTAAATAGGATCGGCTTCTAATCACTTGCACTTGCAGTTGTACTAATACTAAGCACTTATACAACATGTTTACACACAGTTCACAAGTGTAAGTGACAAGTACTAAGCATTAGCTACTAAGCCCGTGTAAACCCAGCTTTAAACGAAGGCGTCATTAGAGTGAGAGACAAATTTTCGAAATTTACGAATTTCGTTTTTCGCGGTAGGGCCGCTGAGCCTAATGCTTTCGTCCGCATTGTCCGCAACAAGTAGGTACAATGAAATAGAAAAAAAATTAATGAATGACACGAGTGACATGAACGTTGATAGATTTTTTTTCTACCAACTAGGCTACGGAGTCGGAGGCTTTTTATGTTAATTTTTATTTTGGTGTTTATCTTACCTTTAACGAATTTTTTCATTCATTTTCATTAGTACTTACTAACGGCCACTGATCTATGCTGCGGACAGACAGACGGCCATGGCGAAACTGTAAGGATTCCTTCTTTACTACGGATCCCTAAAAAGAAGCGCTGTAATGCATGATTTTCTTGTCAACCGGCTTCAAAAAAGGACGAGGTTCTCAATTCGACTGTGTGTTTCTTTTTCGTGTATAATGACGACATTGTAACTGTAGGTACATTCCATTTGTCCAATAAATAATCAGTCGGAAGTAAAAATAAAAAAAAAACCGACATCAACCGATTTCTACAAAGACCCACAAACCATAAACACACGGTTAATTTTGAATTCGGTTAAAAAAGAACTACCGAAATCGGTTGGCGTGATATTGAGTTACTCTACTCGTCCATTTATCGTGCACAGCTTAATGCAAATTTATGGATTTCTTATGGATGACATTGTCAGAACTGGACCAAATAAAAAAAACATCATCTAAATTGGTCCAACGCAGTCAGATGTTCAGACATAAAAAAAAACATACAGTCAAATTGAGAACCTCCTCCTTGAAATGAATTCGGTTGAAAAAAAGGCGGCAAATTAAAGTTTTCAAATTAAATTAAGGCTTTTTAAGACCGTTTGTCTTTAAAATATGAGTGATAATCGTGAAAGTTTAAATCAATATAAACGCCTGCAGTCTTTAATTTTATCGTCTTTTCGAAATGTTACTCGAGTTGGACAAAGTAGGTATGGTATACATATGTATTTTTGAGTTGGGTAAATAAATTAGGAGAATTAAGAAACATCATTTTTCCATCCCTTCTCGGCTACATAAAAATATGAACATGTTCGCGTACGAATCCTACCCACTCTCCCCTAAAAATATTTTAATAATATGTTGCAAATCAGCATGTTTCCAGTATATTTTTACGAAAAAGGACACCTGGATGCTTAGCCAAGATGCCAATCGCTAGCACTTAGTAGTGTAACGTAGTTTTCCCTCTCTGTCACTCTTTCATATTAGTGCGACAAAGACAGTTAGCTGCGATTAACGATGAAGCGCTAGCGATTGGCAACTTGGCTAAGCACCCTGACATAAATAGCTATCGTATTTACTTACATATATTGTGCGTGTTTTCCTAGACAACAATTACATTTACATACACACATTTTAATCGCAGATAATAATTGAGACCATCAATGCCCATTTTAAATCTAATAAAAAATACTGGGAAAAGTCAATGCTAGGAATATGAGCTGGTAATCTAACGATAACTTAATCGATCAACTAATTACAATTAATTAGGAGATACATACCGTGTGTAAATGAAATACCGGCGATAAATTAAACCAGGCACGAGATTCATCAGTGTAATCATGGATTACAAGGTTTTTTTAAGTTACCTACACTTAATTGGCTATGTAAAGTTTTCTGAAGGTATGAATATTATATTTTTCCCTGGTAGCCGTATATAAAAGCCGATAAATAAAAGAGCCGCATTTTCTTGAACTATAAGACAACGGCTATCAGGGAAAAATATAATATTCATACCTTCAGAAAACTTTACATAGCCAATTATGACCCTACAGATTTTTTTAAAGATTTTCGGAGCAGCAATGTAGGTACGAACATTTGTTGAAGTTGATATGGCAGTTATGTCGTCTGCTTTTGACATTGTCATCAACGAGTGTTTAACTTAAGTGTTTTACTCTACATTGCGCGCCGAATTATTGTGTATGGATAATTTTGTTGTTCTAATTTTTAGACTTACACACTGTATATTCAGAAAACACGCTTATTCCCGATAAGACAAAGCGATGATGACAAATTGTCACGCGACAGTCTAACAGAATAGAAAGCATAAGTATAACGCGTGCGTCTGTAAAAGTTGATTTCCGCTGATAAAATGATAAAGATTTGCTATGTGCTTATGTGTATCATCACATCAACGGGAAATGCTGATCACAACGAGAGTTCTGAGTCACTGTGTCCTTAGCCCACCAGCAATCTTATCAGCACACTTCATTATCACCCAATTTGACAAGATATCACTATTTTATTTACATGAATGAAGCGATTTAAGTAGGTAGTAATGATGTGACGCATTCTAAACTTTGTTGCTCCCCAATGTTTATATGGGTTTTGCTAAAGCCAATAAAATCGGAGTCCAGATATTTATTTAAAATGTTGTTGTTGTAATTCCTATAGGGCACCCCGGAGGTGCATAGGGCCTCCACAAGATCCTTCCACGCTTTTCTGTCCTGAGCAACCTTCTTAGCTTTGCTCCAGGTCAGGCCTACGGCTCGCAATTCGCTCTCCGCACTTCTTTTCCACGTGTGTACTGGGTGACCATGAGCTCGTTTTCCACCTTGAGGCCTCCACTTAAGGGCGATACTAGCGAGGTTCGTTAATTAGTACGATGTTGCTATCGTACACAACGTGTACACAAGTGAGTTTGGCTACGTGATCGAATAAGGAACTAACAGGACATCCTCAGGAAAACAAAGGTTCTCGACAAAGTTCAAATGATTGCCTGCTTTAAATTGTGAAAATCGAATCTGAATCACAGAGAGGAGTGCGAGTACAAATTTATATCGCATATCTTCAAACTTGGATAAATCTGATCCTAAAACTTTTCAACTAAAGGCTGAAGAGCTGGCGACTTCCTCGCACAGCGTATCACCATTAAGTACGATACAGCGAGTAAATGCCGCCAGCATCCTCGGTACAATGCCACAAGGGCCAATCTTAGATATAATATATAAATAATAAATAAATATCTTGGGACGTCTTACATAAATCAACTTAGTCCCACGGTAAGCTTAATTAAGGCTTGTGATGTGGGTACCAAGCGACGATATATATATATATATAATAGATAGATACATTTAGATACACAAGTACATATTATCAGCCTCCGTAGCCTAGTTGGTAGTGACCCTGCCTACGAAGCCGGAGGTTCCGGGTTCGAATCCCGGCGAGGGCATTATTTGTGTATTTATTTATCACAAATATTTGTTCCTTGGTCGTGGTTGTCTATGTATTTAAGTATCTATATGTATCTATCTATTATATATATCGTCGCCTGGTACCCACATCACACGCCTTAATTGAGCTTACCGTGGGACTAGGTTGATTTGCAGTGATCGGATTAGGTAGTGCCATTTCGGGTGAATGACGTTAAACATTATACTTAACATGGATAAGCCTCGGGATCCTGGGACTTATATTTTTTACAGAACATTTTCTTGTTATGTCATAAATTGAAGAAACATGAAAGAATTAAAGAATTTTCTATTTTGTGGTGAATATCTTTTATTAATACATCTTTTATTTGATGTTTTTATAGCTGCTACTAACAGTAGTAGAAATAAAACAATTATTAAAGAAAACTTTATGACTGCTCTACTTTAGACCACCAGAACCTCAGTCCAGTTAGTAGTTAACGAAATCAAAGTCCAGTAAGATCGGCCAAAAGAGTCCCAATAAGAGCGTCTCAAAGTCCGGTAAAGAAGTAAAAATGATTGATTAAACCAATCATTTAACTACGAGTGTGAAATTAACAACTGGAAAATCATTATTAAAGGCACACATTTTTTTTTATTTATTAGGATACAATACTAACTACATACATTTTTTATGATAGTATCGTAAAACCACATTGGTTTGTCTCGATACCTCATATGACAAAATTAGCTATTGTGCAAAAATACCCTTAAAACCATGTTCGATACGTAAGTAAAATTTTTATCAATATCAAACTGAAATAAACAAAATAACTATAAAATTGTAAATTTTCGAACAAAAATTTTACTTTTCGTATTAAATGTCGGGCTTAGAAGTTATGTCCACACTAAGATAACGTACCGAAGTCCCGCGAAATGGCACTACCTAATCCGATCACTGCCTATTAACTATGCGTATAAACGCATTAGTAGGTACTTATATTTGTACCTACTACTTTACTTACTACGGTACTTATTTTGTCAGCCTCCGTAGCCTAGTTGGTAGTGACCCTGCCTACGAAGCTGGAGGTTCCGGGTTCGAATCCCGGCGAGGGCATTATTTGTGTATTTATTTATCACAAATATTTGTTCCTTGGTCATGGTTGTCTATGTATTTAAGTATCTATATGTATCTATCTATTATATATATCGTCGCCTGGTACCCACATCACAAGCCTTAATTGAGCTTACCGTGGGACTAGGTTGATTTGTGTAAGATGTCTCAAGATATTTATTTATTATTTATTTATTTATTATATGCCCAAAATCGCCACGCTGGGCAAGCGGATTGGCGATCGCAGTAATGTTGTCCACCATGATGACGCTGCTGCCCATCATCAATTTTTCATCAAATAATGGTCAGTGGCACTTCAATCCCTTAGTCGACTCTTACAACACCCGCAGTAGGAGTTGGGGTGGTGACAAATGTATTCTTACTGCCACCACACGGCCAAAATGTATGTATTAAATTGTTTTGGGTTAAACCGTTCGCGAATGACGCATGTACCTAAGAGCATTTTAAATCGCTGGTGGAATTCAAATTAATAATGTTTGCAGCATCGATTTTTGCGGTTACCTACACCTATATTTCCGGCTCGTAATCCCTTCACAGAATATAAAACATGTGCCCAGCAAAACATTGGCTACATGGCTGGCTGGGAAAAAAGAGCGTTACCTGCCCAAAAGACATTGCTTACCTGTGGAATAAACTCATGCGATTTTTACACAAACCTACCAATTTTGAACTGTACACTTGTACAGTCACCATCATGAATATCGGAGCAGGGGGGCTACCATGATCTCTTAACCCTTTACCTACGGGGCCATAATTATTATTATTACTATTGTGAGCCTATAGTGTCCCACTGCTGGGCAAAGGCCTCCCCCCAATTTTCTCCAATCTGATCTATGTCGACCTGCCTCCGGCCACTCTTTCAAAAAGGAGTCCAGCTCGTCTTGCCATCGCCGACGAGGTCTGCCGCGTCTCCGATTGGAGCTGTCGGGCTGCCACTCTGTGGCTATCCTGGCCCACAGCTCATTCGGCATCCGACAGACGTGACCAGCCCAGTCCCACTTCAGCTTAGCCTG
The DNA here is from genome assembly GCA_025490895.1 of Thaumatotibia leucotreta. Classification (NCBI taxonomy): domain Eukaryota; kingdom Metazoa; phylum Arthropoda; class Insecta; order Lepidoptera; family Tortricidae; genus Thaumatotibia; species Thaumatotibia leucotreta. The sequence continues at coordinate 25,600 of JALPQI010003975.1, forward strand.
CTACCAAGTTACATCCACTATCTTGGTCTGGGAGCGCAGCGTAGTGTTCCGGATTCGGTCCTGTAATTTCACACACCTAATATGCTGCCCTCCATACCTCGCTGGCAAACTCCGGGGCCATAATATTTGCCATTAAATAGTTTGCCTTGACACCATTACATAAGTATGACTTTAATTTGACAGTGGTGGCAACTCTGGTTGACACCCGTAGGTAAAGGGTTAATGCGATTCAGTTTAGGTTCTGCTTATACATTTTTGACAGTTACTCTATGGATCTGATACATCGCGATCCAGTTTAAATCCTAAACTGAACTGACTGAACTACTACGTTCGGGATTTTATTGTGGAATCCACCGCTTAATTCGGGCTCCAATGAACGCCCTTGGCGAAAATATGTACCTATATCTACTACTAAGACTAAGTTTTCAAAAAGTGCAAGCCGTTTTTCCAGACATGCGACGACGATAAATCTGACCTTAAAAAGCCAATTTCGTATGTTGCTTTTAACTTTCTTTATTTTTTAACCGTACAATTTATGTACCTACATTTAAGGCGGCCGCTGCTGATTTTGTACGTATACTATCTATGACATCTGTGTAAGTATATGTAGATATCAAGATATATCAAATTTCTTCCACTGTCAGCCACCCACGAACCCTGTTTAATTAATTTATTTATTTATTTAATACATCTACAACTAACAGCTGACAAGCCAAAGCGTTACAGATGGTAAGGTAAAAAACACTAAGCAATAATAAATTGATCAGTACAAGAAGCTTATGTTAAAAATAACATACATAATTATCACATTTATGTTACTGTTTCTTTTTTAAGTTTGTCCGCGAACAAATCGGAGCCTGGTGCAAAAAATAAAAATTTATTAAGCAGAATACGGGAGCGAACAATTGGAGAAAACTGGTGAGCCATCGTGCGGGATGCCTCATCCGCTAGGAGGCGATGGCAGCGACCACGCAAGTAGTTGTCAGGAACATAGAAGGTACACATCCTTGATAGTAAATCTGAGCAATCCGATTCTCCTCTCAAAATTCGAGATGCTTCACACATTAATTTGAGATTCCGCCTAATTTCTAGGAAATTGCAGTTTAGCATGCCAAGTAAGAATTTTGTGGGGTATAGAAAGGGGTAGTATCCGTATATTTTTTTGTACATAAACCGAAGAAATGTGTTCTGGACCTTTTCTAGGAGCAAGGTGTACGATTTTTCGTGTGGGTTCCAAATTGTAGAGGCCGATTCAATCTTACTTCTAATCAATGAAGTATACAATAGTTGCACTACCTGTGGGTCGGTGAAATCTTTGGCGTGACGGAATATGAAACCTAATTTTTTGTAGCAATTTGAGACCAGTGAAGTTATATGCTCGTTAAAAGTAAGTTTAGAGTCGAAAATTACGCCAAGATCTTTCATAGAGTTTACGCGTGTAAGTGGAGTTTGGTCTATCAAGTATGTGTTATGAGCTGGAGACTTAGAACGGCTAAAAGTCATTGCAATTGCACTGCACTTTGAGAGATTGAATAGCAATTTATTCCTCATGCTCCAACTGAGCAGGGCATTTATATCATCTTGTAATAAACCACAGTCCGAAAGGGAATTTATGCTACGAAATAGTTTTAGGTCATCGGCGTAGAGAAGGATTCGAGAATTGAGATTGAGAACAACCTTTTCAAGGTCGTTAATCATCAAAATGAAAAATAACGGACCGAGAATAGAGCCTTGGCTGACTCCAGAACGGGTGTGATATGGTGGAGACACGTAGAAGCCATGACACACAAATTGTTGTCGGTTTCTGAAATAATCGGCAATGAGTCTAAGAAGTTTTGGTGTGAATCCTAACGAGGTAAGTTTTTCCAAAAGAATGTCATTATCAACGCGATCGAATGCTTTTTGGAAGTCAAAATATATAACATCAACTTGGGAACCTTGGTCTAGTGAATAGGAAATCGAATCTGTTAGTGATAATAAATTGCTATTAACCGAACGCCTAGAACGAAATCCATGTTGACTATCAGAAAGAAAGGGTTTGATTTGAGCGGAGATTTTCAGATGTAATATGGATTCAAAGACTTTTGATAAAGAGGAGAGAATTGCTATTGGGCGGTAGTTTTCAGCTTTCGAAAAATCCTTAGTTTTAGGAATAGGCTTCACACTTTAATGTTCTTAAACGTCGGGATGTAATCAATTAATTAATATACGCGATATAATCCGTTTTCTTTTCATTGTATTTTGTGAATTTGTGTTCTTTTTACGGTTAACCGTTCGTACAAGTCGTACGAGAATGGTACAGCTACATGTTTCAAGATGACTTACTCTTATTGGTTACTGTACTATGATACTATAACATCATATTGGCAGTACTAGTGTATTACTTAAAATTAAGTATACCTAAATAATTGAGATACGAGTATCAATGTTGTAAGTACCTACCTACAATTAATTAGGCAATCTGATCTGTGAGTCATTACTCAATACTCATTACACTTCACGACCGTACCTAATAATAGCGCCAGGAGGTGTGTATTATAGTAACTTTCATTGGTGTTTTTGTACTCATACTAAATAATGTTTTACTGACACGCTCACTGATACAGGCTGACGTTTATTAGAACTGAGTGTTAATATGTCCAATGTCCTAAAATATGTGATATTAATTGAAACTTGTACTGGTGGCTTATGATGGTCCCGTTTATCTATTTATCATGCTACGCATCACTTTCGCACTTACATACTTGTTCGAACCTGACGGCAACAACGACAAACGATTAAATACGATACCATCATAAGCCTACTGAAGTGCCGGCTATTGGGACTGCCAGCGAAAGCAACTGTCGCTTACTCATACAACGGAGTTGACTAAGAAAATTTGCAATTTTGAGAAATTTTGATATTGTCACCCTATAAAATAAATACGATTTAACAAAACTAACAAACTCCTCTCCCAAAATACATGACAATACTTTATGTAGATTTATATAAGAGCTTAAGTAGATTTATATTTATATAATATCGTGATTCAAATAAATATTCTCTGTTTACATGTTGCGCACTAGTACTTCCACCTTACACTGCAGTTTGTAACATCTTCAAATTAGAGTACCTACGGAAACTTTCCTCGGAAAGTGAAGGCAGTTGGCAATTGACATGTATGGGTGTCTTGCTTTTAAATGCCTTCACAGACTCTACCTGGGTCTGGGTCTTGCTCCGACATGCGTACTAATTAAGGTGCATTTAGACCAAACGTGCATTCGCTCATTCTATCCCCACTCTACGAAATTCGTTCGTTACACAAAAGTGATTCGTCGAAATTCGTTGGAAGGAGCAAATGCTCGTTTGGTTAAAATGCACCTTTACCTTTTCTGAGTTTCGCTATAGTGACGAGAAAAGTTTTGTGTTACATACTGAGGCATATGTATATATTTTACTTCACGTATGTTTAAAAACTCGTTACGCTCAGGATTATATTTTAGAACCACTCGCTCGTGGGTCAACTGTAGGATCTTTCGCTTATTTAAATTTCATACTCGCGGGTAAAATAAAACATTGCACCCCTGCATAACAAATAACTATTATCTAATACCTACCAATTCCAAGAACTTTCATGAGAACATTTTACGAGTAGGTAATTCATAAACTTCATTTCATAAACTGAGTTAATGCTTTTTAGGGTTCCTTTTGTTAATTGAGGTTTCTGCTACAGTGTGTCTTTCGGTGAGGGTTCGCCCTAGGGTGAAAGTGCCGGTGGAGTCGTGGTGACATGTTCGCGATCCCATGGCTTCACCACTACGGCACAGAGGTTGGCAGCATCCCAGAGGTTTAGTGGGTAGGCTAGTCTCTAGTGGACTAGAGAGCCCCACATAACCAATGCGTAATATTCGTCTCTCACCCCCGGGGGCCTAATGTTACGTAGTGGTATGCAATTCAATGCATTCCTCTGGGTTATCAAAAACAAAACAAAAAAAAGGGTTTCTACTACAGGCCGGTAAAAAAAGTTAAAAAACTCCTCAATTTCCAAAAGAATATCAAAATTAAACTAAATCAAATAAAATACAATTTGTAATACCCATACCCATAATAAAATATAAAATAAAACCCGTAACGAAAACCTTGGATACATAATTATACATAAACACAAGAAGAGGATACGTTTAAAAAAATATACTTACCTACCTACCCTGTTATGTATTAAGAGGAAATGTGAGTTTAGAAAAACAGGCTTCTGAAAAATGATTGCTGTTGCTTTGAATAGAATAGAATAGAATACCTATATTTATTGCATAAACACTACAAACGGCACCATAAAATAATTAAAAAATTACACGGCTTAAAGCTCCGATACACCTAAAGGCACAAGGCTTGATAATACTTACGTAAAATTTGATAAAACAGCAGGGTTTCATAGTCCCATGTATACATCTCCAAATATATACCAATAATTAAATTTATTTCACAAATAATTTGAGAAAGTATATGCCGATGTCACTGTTTCCTTTTTTTACAATATAGGATATTATGATTAATTTTTTATTGACATGTTTTATAAATTTGAATTGTAGTTGAAGTGTTATTCATTTAGTTAATAAGTTCTTTTGTAATAAAGATATTGATTCTTCAATATAGGAAATTATTTTGTTTTGTATTGTATTTTTAGTGTCTGAAAGACTGAAAATGCATTATAAAGTTGGCTGATTTCGTAGTTTATTTAGCTTTTCCCTCTTCTTAAGAGGCGATGTTCGAAATTTCAGATAATGTTATCTAGCCTCTGAGCGTACCGCAAACGTCGGAGTTGCTTCTCTCCAAAGAAGTCTCTTTCATTTAAAGGAAGCTTTTTTTCGAGTCTGAGACAGATGGTTGTAATTTTCGATTTTCGAAGTTCGCGGTGGGTCTATTGTTAGAGATGGCAATATGTATCCCTAACCCATTTGGACATAATATAAGGACATAAGTAAGTAAGTACTCGGTCCCAAGAATTGTATCAATCGGTTCAATATTTTGTGCAAATATTTTATTTGTTCAATGCAGATTAAAGGTAAATCGACTTTGGATACGTAGGTACTAAGAGTCGCAGCATCAACTTCAATTTGCATATCTGACTCAACTTCACGAAGTTTATTTTTGCTTGTAACTACATAAATATTTTCACTAAACACAAACACAGTTGTCGGTTACAATATATTCGGAAAGTGATGGCATGTAAGATGTACAGGCGTATCTTTCTACTAGATGCCCGTTCCGCACAGTCTACACTACACAAGTAAAATGTCACATTACTTATTGTTAAAATGTAGATGCTTGCCCAGAATGTCAAAGTTTTTAATAAGCGGCGCGCTGCGTAAGCTTGCAGTGCCGGCGCAGCTCAGAAGTCAGACTGTAGTTACAATGGTTCCAAGAAAACGTTTTCCTTAGACGACGCACACTGGTTCTTTCGACATACACGGCCGGCAAAATATCGTACCTACGACTTAATACAAATTTTGAGTAATTTTTTTAAATAATTAATTATGTTATATTGTAGACAGATACAAAATTGTATTAATGTATCAAGATGTATTAAGAGTTTTTTAAAGCCAAGCCTTCATTGAAAAATAAACTTTTGGCTTTAAATTTTTACTATTAACTTAGAAGTAATTGCGATATTTGTATGATAGTACCTACGTATAAACATGACTCGCAATTACCTGGTGTGGATTAAACATGGTTAGATTGTTTTTTCTATTGAAAATAAGTAATTATAATTCATCATCATCATCATCATCATCATATCAGCCGAAAGACGTCCACTGCTGAACATAGGCCTCTCCCAAAGATTGCCACAATGACCGGTCCTGCGCCACCCGCATCCAGCGGACTCCTGCGACCTTCACCAGATCATCAGTCCACCTTGTGGGGGGCCTACCCACGCTACGCCTTCCGGTACGTGGCCGCCACTCAAGAACCTTCCCGCCCCAACGGCCATCGGTTCTACGCGCAATGTGCCCCGCCCACTGCCACTTCAGTTTAGCGATTCGGAGAGCTATTTCGGTTACTTTGGTTCTGCTGCGGATGGTCTCATTTTTAATCCGATCACGCAGAGAGACTCCTAGCATAGCCCTCTCCATTGCCCTTTGGGTGACTTTGAGCCGTCTTATGAGGCCCATTGTAAGCGGCCACGTTTCAGTACCGTATGTCATCACTGGCAACACACACTGATCAAAGACTTTCGTCTTCAAACACTGCGGAATATTGGACGAAAATATGTGTCGTAGCTTCCCGAACGCTGCCCAACCGAGTCGGATTCGACGATTGACCTCTTTCTCGAAGTTGGACCTACCTAGCTGGATAGTTTGTCCTAGGTATATATATTCGTCTACAACTTCGAGTGTAAAGTCTCCGATTATTACGGGAGTTGGTGCTACATGGGAATTTGACATGATTTTCGTCTTATCCATGTTCATTTTAAGACCAACTCGCTCGGAGGCTTTACTGAGGTCAACGAGCATAGTACTTAAGTCCTCCAAGGTCTCAGCCAAGACTACTATATCGTCAGCGAATCGAAGGTGAGTGAGGTACCCGCCGTTTACGTTGATACCCAGCCTTCTCCAGTCCAGAGTCTTAAAGACATCCTCCAGTGCAGCGGTAAACAGCTTAGGGGAGATGATATCTCCCTGCCTAACTCCCCGCTGCAGCAGAATAGGCTTCGAGCTCTGGTCTTGGAGTCGGACTGACATTGTGGCGCTCTCGTACAAACACTTCAACACCTCGATATAGCGGTAGTCGACTTGGCACCGTTGGAGAGACTGTAGTACAGCCCAGGTTTCGATCGAATCGAAGGCTTTCTCGTAGTCCACAAACGCTAAACAGAGGGGCAGGTTATATTCTTCGGTCTTCTGTATAACCTGGCGAAGCATATGGATGTGGTCTACGGTACTAAAGCCTCTTCGGAAACCGGCTTGTTCGGGAGGCTGGAAGTCATCAAGCCTGTGTGCAAGACGATTCGTAATGACTCTTGAAAACAGCTTATAGACATGGCTCAGAAGTGATATGGGTCGGTAGTTCTTCAATAAAGCGTTGTCACCTTTTTTGAAGAACAGTACCACCACACCTCTGTTCCATGCCTTTGGCGTTCTCCCTTCCAGTAAGACGGAATTGAACAACTTCTGAAGGGCCGTAAGGATCGGTTTACCACCCGCCTTCAGAAGCTCAGCTGTAATTCCGTCTTCCCCAGGCGCCTTGTTATTTTTGAGCTGTTCAAGAGCCATTCTAATCTCGCACAGGCTGATGTCCGGGATGTCTTCTGTGTAGTGTCGGGTCAGTTTAGCTCTTAGGTCTTCCGCTAGATCAACTTCGGATCTGCTAATTGACGTGTACAGCTGTCCATAAAAACCCTCTATCTCAGTCAGCAGCTCAGATTTGGATGTGACGATTCTACCATCCTCAGTCTTTAATTTGGCGAGCTGGCTTTGCCCAACAGACAGATCCCTTGCAAAAACTTTAGAGCCCTTATTCCGCTCGATGGCTTCTTCTATACACTTGGTACGGAATTGGCGCATATCGCGTTTGAGGGACTTAGAAATCTGTCTGTTGAGCTGCCGGTATAAAGTCGCATCAACTGAGGATTGTAGAACCAGTTCACTCCTTTTTTCCATTAGTTCCTGAGTGGAGTCTGAGAGCTTTCTGGTCTTATTTGTCCGTTGGGCCTTAAAAAACTTAGACCCAGCGCTATGGACAGCTTCCACAAACCCGTCGTTGAATACCTCCACATCATCGCCTAGGCAATCGAAACGGTTTTGGAGTTCCAGCTGAAAGCTCTCGGGGTTTTGAAGATGGAGTGCAGGACGGAGCGTAGACTTCATCAGTCGCGAGCGTTCTAGCTTAGGACATATATTCAACGTGCCTCTTACCAAGCGGTGATCGCTTCCGGTTTTAACCGTACTGATCACAGAAACATCGTTGAATATATGTTTCTTCGTCGACATGATGAAGTCGATCTCGTTTTTAGTTGCACCGTCGGGACTCATCCAAGTCCATTTTCTGTGCTCGCGTTTCTTAAAGAAGGAGTTCATCATGTAGAGTCCCTCCTTCTCCAAGAAACCAGCCAGCAGATGGCCCCGGTGGTTCCGACGTCCAACCCCAAATTGCCCCACCCTCAGCTCGTCACCATCTCTCTTGCCCAGTTTCGCGTTGAAGTCCCCCATAACAACGGTGAAGTAGGTTCTGGAGCTATGCATGGCTTTTGAGATATCATCATACATAGCCTCCACCTCGTCGTCGGAGTGTGTCGAAAATTTAAATTATAATTAAATACATTAAATCTCGCTACAATCTTTTAAACTATTTATTTATCAATTATGTATGTAATGATATCGTACCTGACGTTGATAATAAAGGAAGAGTTAATTTTATTCTTTTTAGTGCATTTCAATGTAATCCTGGGTGAACACCCCATGTTGGATTTAGAATTTAAAAAATCATCAACTCCATGTTATTTTTCGTATTGTAAATAAATAAATAAATATCTTGGGACATCTTACACAAATCGACCTAGTCCTACGATAAGCTCAATTAAGGCTTGTGATGTACCTAAACTACCTAAGTACCAAGCGACGATATATATGTATAAATAGATAGATACATACAGGGTGTAATCGTTAAGTGTGGCCAGGCCATAATTCCGTAAATACAGGGTGTTATTTTTCGACCGTTCAAATTCTACGTAGTGAATGTGTAGGTCATACTGACCAACTTTTACTATGGGGACAAAGTCGAAATCGCGAAATAAAAATCAGCTGTTTCATACATTTCGGCCGGCGTAATGCCGCCAATTTGTATGAAACAGCTGATTTTTTTTTCGCGATTTCGACTTTGTCCCCATAGTAAAAGTTGGTGAGTATGACCTACACATTCACTACGTAGAATTTGAACGGTCGAAAAAAAAACACCCTGTATAACAGATATCAGAAAACTTCCAACTGATATCGAAAAAGCGTTACCCAACGAGTAAAATTGCATTAATAACTTCTAAATAGATGGAGTAATATTATAAATACTAAGTTAAAACGCTCCCATACATTTAGTATGACGACTAGCCTTAAAAAATGTCGGGTATCATAACAGATAAAACTGTTAGAGATTCGTTATTTGTACGAATACATTGTAATAAAATAATGATACTACCGTTTATGAAATAATTAATCTAATATTTATTCTTAAATAAAAAAATATTCGTATTAAACTACTCTTTGAATGAACGGTTAAATACGTACTAAATGTATGGAGAGGTTTGAAGTTAATATTTGAGTTATTTCTGATTTTATTTCAAAAAAGTTATTAGTGTAATTTTACTCGTTGGGTAACGTACTTTCGATATCAGTTAAAAGTTTTCTGGTATCTGCTATATTTACGGAATTATTCCCTGGCAACACTTAACGATTACACCCTGTATAGATACTTAAATACATATACAGGGTGGTCCAAACCTTGACGTCAAAAAATTTTTTTTAGATTCCTCACGTCATGAGCTATCAGAATATACCCCATGTATGTTAGCCGATTTTTTGTAGTTTTCGAGTTATGAATTTTTGAAATTTTTTTTTTTGAGAAATTCTGAAATGAAGAAATTTATTGATAAAAAAAACTATTGGGTTTTTTTAATATTTTTTTTTGTAAAAGTATTACTACAAATAAAGCATTTACTGACAAAAAAAATAGCGTCCTCACTTTGATACAAGTCTAGGATAAAAACTACCAAATTCAAAATTTTACGTTAAAAATGTATCAAAATATGGATTATATTGGATCACCCTGTATAGACATCCATGACCAAGGAACCAATATTCGTGATAAATAAATACACAAAATAATGCCCTCGCCGGGATTCGAACCCGGAACCTCCAGCTTCGTAGGCAGGGTCACTACCAACTTGGTTACGGAGGCTGACTATTACGGCTGATTATTACTATTATGGAGTATTCGTCAAGACGAACAAAACGAACCCAAACGTAACAAACAATGTTTTGCTGTTTCAAGTTCAACTTCCGACTCCATAATCAAAACAGCATGCCTAGCCAAGTTGCCATTCCGCAATCGTATACGATAAGCGATAAGTAATAAATGTATGAGAATGACAGATTCCAACGAAAAGTCACTTGACCATTTCCATATATGTATTGTTCTATACATTACAATTACAACTTACAAATGAAATAAAAACCTGTGTCTATGTCAAATTTGTGGTGCCGACTTTCGCGTAACACAATTGAAGCGATCGTGATTTTTGTTTTGATTAAGGTCTTAACTATGTACATTTTTTTAGAATCGACACATAATAAACCTAACTGAAAATGAATAATGATGAAAAATTCATTTTGCTGCATGTTTCATGAATTCCTGATACATAATCACCAAGATCCCTCGATTTCTCCAAGATCCCATCATCAAACCTCAACTTTTGGACCATCTCGGGGTTATACACGTTCGATTACAAAAAAAAAAACAAAATCGGTTCACGATTCTCGGAGATATCGGGTAACATACATACATACAACAAAAAAAATCAGTCGAATTTAGAACCTCCTCCTTTTTTGAAGTTGGTTAAAAATTAGCAATACATAAGTAGATGTGATTTGTTGATCTTTATCATCCTGACTTAATTTAAGTGTATAAGAGTTATGAACTTTTATTAATTGCACTTAAAAAAAAGATTTGGTCGAATTGTAAACCTCCTCCTTTTTGAAGTCGGTTAAAAATTAAACTAGCTTTTTGGTCTACCAATGTGTCACAGTGTGCGCTGCGCTTTCAGCTGACGTCACGACATCGGTGACGTGACGCGTCCGTTTCGCTATATAGCCGCGCTGTGCGCTCGCGCGCCTAGTCCTCGGCCATCCGCGGCGTAGCACCCTGGCGCCCCGCGATGCGTGCATGGAGCCCGCGCCTCCCGCGCCCGCGACCCCCGAGTCCGGGCAGGCGTCCCCGACACAAAGTGACGATGATGAAGTGGTGCTGCCTAATGGTATGGAGCGTTCAGTCCTAAAAGTATTTTCCGATTTGACTCGTGTTAGGCGGAAAGCGAATCTAATTAGTTTACAGTGATTAGTTAGTTTTCGTGAGAAATTTCACTGAGACGCAATGTCTCTGGTGTGCCAGGTATCTACGGCTCTTCAACCCTAAGAGCATTTCGACAATGAGAAGTGATAATGATAAGCGTGATTTTGGTGGCACACGCCACTGCTACCTCTGATGAGGATGTGGTGCTGCTACCTACTGGTACGAGATGTTCAGACGTAAGATAATTTGTACGAAATTGAAGGGTTAGGTGACAAACCGATATCTTCTAATAAGTCAACAATGATAAATAGGCCGCGGGACGCCCTTCCCCTGATGAGAACGAAGTGTTGACTTCTTTTGGTATGAAGCGCCATTGAACCCTAAAAATATTTTCGCAAATTAGAAGTTAGTCTAGTGAGTCATAAAAGCGACAAAAACATACCACCTAATAACTTTAGTGATACGCAAAGAAACGTTGGATTGTGAGGTACCTATTGCCTCTATTAAGGAAAAGATGGTATGATTATTTATCCCTAAAGGTAGGTATACAGCATTTTGACAATTAAAAGTGATTTTCAACCCTAAAAGCCTTATTGAAGATTCACGGACTGTTGACTGTACCTATTGTAAAAGCGATAAACTGATAAACTGCTGTAATAAGTGGCCTAAATCGGAGTCGTGATGAGATTTGCAAATCCAAAAATCTTCAATGGATTCTGATAAGTTTAAAAAAGTCTGACAGGTTTGCACCTCTAGAATTTAGGGTTGATGAACAGTTTTTGCTCTATTCAACAACTAATAGGTATCTAGATACCTATTTATTAGATTTATCTTATGTAGGTATATTGCAGTCCATTAAGTTTCTGGTGACGTGTGATAATGCCCGCCAAAATCAGGGTTTTCGGTGCCATATTGTGTGTGTTTAGTAATTAGAGCATGGCGAAGGGGCGAAGGTTATTTGATGACAAAGAACGGTCTTGAGTATATCGATAGATGAATGAATCATTTTGCGATTGGTCTGCGAAAGATAATCGCTAGGTCAAACCAATCAAATAAATTTTGGTAACAAATTTCTGTTACGATAATCACTCATGGTTCTCATGAATTTAGGTAACACGCTGAATCAGTGATAGGTAGGTAGGGGAGACTGGGGTCGATTGGAACGTTTTTGACACAATCGCTAATTTTGTCCTTGTTTTCGATTGAATTTGTTGCCTTATACGTGCCACTCATAGCCAAACTAACTGGCTATAAAATTAATATGTTAAATCGACTTTACGAATCACCAGTTAAGTGTCACAGCCGTTTTAAAAATCTTTGGAAAGTGTTTCAAACGTCCCTAAGCCTGGGTCAAGTGAAACAAAGGTGGGGGGTAGTTGAAACACCAAGAACAATCAACGTATTTATTATTATAATCATCATTACACATTAGTTAACTTTAGAATTATATCACCCAAAGTCAGTCTTGGCCTTTAACATAATTATATGTCCCATATTGACCTTAACATACCTATCATATAGGTCCTAATTATTTAAGTAGTGAAATCGTCTTACTAAAGTAATCAACAACTTAGTTTGTCATACAAAATATAGCTCTATATGTCACAATCAAAACTATCTAACATATAAGACTATATGCTTATCTTTTGTAAGGTAAATTTGGCAATTGACAAGATACAAATAATAGAACAAACACAGATGAACAATTTAAAGTTTAATTGTCATACCAAATATCACACTATAATGTCTATAATATCACACACAACACTATTAAATATATGACATTATATGCTAGTCTTACCTATGTAAGATAAATTTGGCAATTTACAAGATACAAATAATATAACAAATAAGGTAAGAAAAAACAAATAGGCTTATATAAGATTAAACCTTTTTTTACGCCGCTTGCCTTAAAGGAAAGCCTTTATTTTGAATCTCCTCGTATGCCTTCTTGTATCTATTCAGGTCACATTCTCCGCAATGGGTAGTTTTTTGGCGGTTTCGGGGCATCTAAAAAAAGAAAATAGCTATAAATAACATTGTGAACCCAAAAACGCGTACCAGGGTCAATTGAAACATGTTTCTATTGCCACCGAGAATCATGTTTCTATTGCCCCATTAACCTATCTGTAAATATTAAATTACGTACAAAAATAACGGAACACTGTAGGCATACACAAACCACTCTTATTTCGACTAGAATACTAATAAATTATAGTAGTTTAGTAAAAAGCAGCATATTACCAATGCTTATTAATCAAGAAACAAAACAAAAACATTAAAAATACTTACTTTTTCTGCCAAAAAAGTAATACGGTCACTTCACAACGTCCGACGGGCTTGTAACCGCGGCAAGCACTGTTTAACAGGTTCGTACGAGTTTACCGGTCCTCTCCCCCCTCAGACCCCTGCCGCTGAGACTAACCGTCACGGAGTTATTTGACTTGTTTCTAATGACCCACGTTCCAATTGACCCCAGCCTCCCCTACTTAATCATCTTGACTACCATTTTATAACATTACATGAACCTACCTAATGAAAGATAAATTATCAGAATTATTGAATTGAGGACCGGATTCGTCTAAATTAATACTTACTCGTATGTGTAAAAGTTACAATTTGTATTTAGTTTCGAATAAATCAATCACAACACTTATCCACGTGTTCCATTTTTTATGAAAATTTTACGTTTGAAATATTTTTTTATGAAAAACCATAAAATTAATAAATCTGGATATTATTTTCATAGCAAACGTACATTACATCGTTTCCTTATTTGAGATTGAATGCTTCTGTTACTTGCTGCAGAAATTAGCGCCGGCACATTTAGGCCTAACGCCGTCGCTCGCTCGGCCTCACCTACCTAAACGAATCGTAATGGATGCAACAACCATTTTTGCCTGAAAAAGAGCAAAAGTTCAACTTAAAGCTCCAATTTTACCTATTAGAAAAAAAAACTGATTACAGTGATTACATAACATAACCGGCTTTGATTACACATTGGATTTGATCTAGGAAGAGAGGTGAAAAATTGTGCGGGCCGATTCATAATTATATTTACTCTACATACTTACTTTACCTATTTAACCTTTTCGTGTACTTTTATGGTAGAAAGTTGTTTAGTACCTATAGGTATATTAGGCAAGTAAAACTGCGAAAAAATAAATTATTTTATTTATTCATTACGAATATTACACGCTAATTAAAATCGTGATTTTTTAGAAAACATCAAATTTCAACTTACATTTTTTTAAATGAAGTAGCTCCACTATATAAATAGGACAACATTAAAACATGTGTTTATGATGATAGTCTATCCTGATTATACTGATCTATTCAACCTATTGTATAAATGAACAATTATTGATCAATGTACATACATTACGTTACAGATCCGGTAAAATGGGACGGACGCGACGTACGACGTTGGGTGCGGTGGGCGGCGCGAGCGTTCAATGTGTCAGCACCACGGGCGCATCTGCTGCCCGACTCCGGCGCCGCCTTGCTGCAGCTCACAGACCAGCAGTGGCTGCAGGTTTGTCACGTTGTCACGACATCAGCCTCTCTCAGTCCACTGCTAGACGTAGGCCTCTTCTGTTAACTATGCGTATCGACGCATTAGTAGGTAAATGCTTATCGACTCTTACTACATCCACGGGAACGCCTGAATCCGGCACAGAACAGCAGTGGCTGCAGGTTTACCCTTCATTATCCGGTGGTGAAAGAAGCGGATGTAACATGTCTCAAGCCGCTTCCCACTTGAGACTTGTTGATTCCGCTTCTTTCTCTGGAAAGCTAGAAGAAACTGCTCAGGATTTTCCCAGATGGGAGAGCATTGTTCGGGCCCTATGGCCCTGCTGAGGAACAACAGGGCATAGGTCAAGTAAGTAAGTCTTTATGCCTCTCGCAATCTTATCTGCCTCGAGTAGGCAGATAAGATTGCGACAAAATGTGACTGACGTCTTACTCGTACAGCGCTCGGAGCAGGGGTCGGTGCGTGTGTTCAACATGTCAGCACTGCGGATGGCGCAGCGTTGCTACAGCTCACCAACGTGCGGAGCTACCACGATCTACTAAGTTAACAAGCTAACGATTCAGTTTAGGACCTAACCTGAACTACGATATGTCAATTCCATAGAATAACTGTCAAAAACTGCCTAAACTGGGCTCGTTCAAAATCACGTGACCATATTTTGGTGATTTTAACCCCACCTTCCCCTTGGTGATATTTGGTGAATGTAAGCTGACCCAAATAGTGATCATTCGTGATATTTTGCTGAAAATCGATCACATGATTTTGAACGAGCCCTAAAGTTTCATGTAATAAAGTCTAGCCGTCCTTGGACAGATAAAGTGTTGTAGGTTAGCTTAATTGACCACACATAAGACCATGGTTGAACTTTGTTCCAGGTGTGCGCCGGCAACGAGCAGTCGGCGCGATTGCTGCACGCGCATCTCGAGCACTCACGCTGCACCGCCGCCGGGTTGCCGCCACCGCCGCCGTTGCCCGACCACCAGGCGCCGAGCACCGTCCACCCCTACTGTGAGTGCTAGCAATACAACGACACCGTCGCTACTGTAGTACAAACAATGCCTGTTGCCAATCAGCACTCGCGTTACGCTGCCGCTGCCCTGTGAATGCAACCTAGTAATACAACGAGCAGGATGCTTAGCCAAGTTGCCAAGCGCTAGCGCTTAGTAGCGTATCGTAGTTTTCCCTCTCTGTCATTCTTTCATATTAGCGCGACAAAGACAGTTAGCTGCCTTTCGTTTGCGATTGACGATTAAGCGCTAGCGATTGGCAACTTGGCTAAACACCCAGGGCAGCTGCACCAGTGTCCTTATCAGTTTATTAACGCAGACTTTAACCCCCTTATTCATAAACGTCTGCTAACTTAACAAGCCGCTAATAATTGTTTGTCCCTTTCGGTCTTAACAATGTGTCCATAAGAGCAAAAGAGACAAACAATTATTAGCGGCTTGTTAAAGTTAGCAGACGTTTATGAATAAGGGGGACTATCTATAAGTATACCTCGCTCATACTCGCGATGGCAGGTAATGGTACGCCAACTGCACTCGGCCTGCGCTGCACGCTGCTGACTGTCAGAATACTTAGGTATAGGTACTTGATTTAAAAAATAAGTATATATAATATAATTACATACCAACCGTTCGATTAAAACGGACAAGTGACTGTGGACACCAAAAGACTATCTGATCTAATGCAATATAGGGAATTAAAGGGGGACGGTAACGTTCAATAATTTTAATAATAAAATTAATGTATGTGGTTGTGGTGTGACACATCATTCTTATTTAACCCATCAACATCAAATCACGTGCTAAGTTCCATTATCAATTCTTAGTTTTATATTTTCGTGGATTAGATAAAGTTTAGCTAATACGTACCTACTCGTCGTCTTCCAATTAATCTTGTATCAAAACAAAAAGATATTACAATCAAATAAACTTCAAGATGAAGTCTATGATGCGATAAACTGATTAGGTTTGGTAATTATACATTATGACTAATGCGATGTATGACTCGTCCGATTAAATAATATTTAGAGCTCTAAATAGATGTAGATAATTTATGATAATGTTGATTACGGATAATAACTACTTAAAGATTGATATATCGTTGGAATCTCCTCTTTTGATTCCACGTACGTTATCAATACCTAATCGCGTAAGGCAATGACACGCGTAACTTCTTTAGGTATCTATCTTGATTTACACCTGTTAAACTTTACATTTAATCCTATTAATTTTATGGTTTCATTTCGATTTTATGTATATTTTTTTATATGCTTAAAATATGGACAAACTTACACAAATCGACTCGCTGATTGTAGGAATTCAAGAAGGAGACAGTGTGCCCAATGGAGATTAGGTAAATAAAGGCTGCTCGTATTACCTGTTTAAATAGGTAGAGAGCAGAACAACAAAATCATTTTATAATAAATATTTTATATGTAAACGTTCGTAATTCCTATAATCAATACCTACTCTACTCTACTTAGTCAGTTTGTTACATTTGTGTGTAAATAGGGGGATATTCCCATGATTTCGACGCCATAGAGTGCAAAACTTGTACAGACGATAACAAAGATTAAGTACCTACCTGAATATCTTGTGGCTGAACTTATTTATTCGAAAATGACGACTATAACGTGTTTTATATTCAGTTATCATTCAAATGAAACCCAAAAAATGCGGCATAAGAAGATCAAAGATACGCATCGCATTCTTTGCTATAGCGCCATCTACTGTCGAGCGGCGGCGTCCGTCGCTCTCATGAATGGCTGTGAGTCAGCGCCATTCATCCCGTCCATTCATGAGTCAGGCTTCGTGGAACCGCTACGAGCGTAATTACACGCATGTGCTCCGGCGCTGGTCGCTGGTACTTCTCATCACCAACCGTCCAGCGTAACTTGAACTCTCAATCAGTAACTGCGGTGCGTGATCTGGGTTCACACTAAACTGGACAAGTTACGGACTCACCTGCTATTGCTGCTTGGAATAACAGTACTAGCCGAAGGCCTCGGCCAAAGTTGACTAAAAACTATTACAAAATATGAATGAAAGTCGATTTTGATCGTGATTCATAATGTTACGTTACCTCGCCCGTGGCTAAAATCTCACAAGAAAAGATTGCCTACAAAAATGATACTTCGAAATATTATACTAATTGGGATTCCGACAGCTTTGGCATACTGCCAAGTATTTACCATGACATACATCAGTTTTAAAAATATACATTAATTTGTTGTTTAGATGTTAGTTAATAATGACATAACTACATAATTAATGACTTAACTATAATATAATATTTAAATAAAAAAAGCATTCACAGCTATACTCTTATTAAGTACCTACTACTAATTAAAAACTATAAATAAGTAGGTAGAGATACATACCAACATACCTTAATGTAATGCATAATTATATTATCTTATTAACCTACATAATAAGGCATTAAAATACTTAGCCTTTATAATTATGATTTTGTAAACTAATTAACTATAAAATAAGTTCTTACATAATAATAAACTTATCAATAAATAAAGAGACCGATACTTACAATTTGGAACAGAGGCCTCTCTGCCCTTAAAATAATTAATAACTATTAAGTGATATTTTCTTCGGTTACCGCGAGGATTACACATGAAATAAAACTATGAAAACGGATAAACTCGCGTATATTAACTAATTTTAACTTCATTCCGACGTTTAAACTATTAAGTGTAAGAGATAATAATAAAATTTCATATTGCCTGTATAAGTAATATAATTATTGCATTGAAAGAACGTCCAAATCCCAAAATGTATGATCAACTCAGTTTATTCGGAAGCTGGCACTGCGCACGGGCTTTCCCGCCACGCCATGCGTCAACGCAGCGTACTCGCAGTACTCGCTGAGTCGATCACGTTCCATTTTACGGAAGTGATCACTTCCGAATCCAATCATCAAAGATAAGTGACTCACGCGCATCTGAAACAACTCCAGATTGTGCAACTCATGGATGCCGGATGTTATTGATATGTGATTTGGAAGATTGGCCTTGCGAGTACATAGGTACTCATGTTTTGACAATGATCGTATCTCTTTCAGCCAATATGATAAAAGTACTTAAATCTACTCTCACAACACACACACTCTAGACTTAAGAGGCATAAAAAGCATGACAGGTACTTGTAGATGCCACGAACATCCTGTGAATTTTGTAAGAATACTGCCCACTTATAAATATGCCTAGTCTAGACGAGAATCGCCCAAGATATAGAGAGTTACAGTTAAATAAGAATAATAGATAATGAATGCTGATAAATTTTACGATATATTGTTAGATAAAAAAGTAAAAAAATCTCAATTGCTAAAAAATCCTTATTAATCTTATTATTGATTAAGTTTCGCATTAATTTACTTAAATGAAATCCTAGTAAACAAATATAATTATAAAACTATATCCCTTAATTATTCCCAAGACCCGTTGCTTTCGAAAACCAGATATCCAAACTCGTGATCTCTTTTTATTGAAAACATTTGGAATGCAATTCGCTCGAGATGCTGCTAGCTTCAAAATTGCAATTTCACCAAAGATGGGTCCTTTTAGACTTAAAGATGGAAGTGTGACCTTGCGCACGCACAGGTTCGGCTTCGGTCACTGTCCGCTGCAAGACGCACCCATATGACCATTCATAGACCTTAATGTAATTGAAATACGGCTGATATATGTTCAGTTACATTTTCTTCATTGTCATCATAGGAGGCCTTAAGAATATTGGCTCTTTAGTTAACATAGGACTTTTGTTACGACCACATCAGGTCATGTCTCATGTGTTGCAATCGCTTTTCGATTGGCAGCCTCCGGCTTTCCAACTCCAAGAGGCCTTTCTATTGAGACACCAACAGGGGTTTACCACGATTGGACTTTAAATACGATTCAGTTTAGAATCTAATCTGAATCGCGATGTGTCAGTTCCATAGAATAACTGTCAAAAACTGACAAACCGTACCTAAATTGTATCTCTTCTAAGGTAGTATGGATGGTAGCACCCCAGCGGCACCCAGCCCCCACGCCTACCGCGAACTTCGAAGTTCACAAATTTCTAGCATCCATCTCTGTCATACGAATGACACATTTGTTGAAGTGACAGAGACATTGGATTTATTTTGTAAATAGGTTAGCATTGCTTAATTTGAGGTTATTTTAATCTGTATGATATATGAATAATTAATATGACCTATACCTTAGTCCTCGTAGGCCTACGAGGCCTACACAATGCAATCACATGGTTAAATTCTTCTTCCATCATTAAGTAATTTGATTTACGAATGCCTACCGGTCCGCAGTTCGCACGCAGCTATGAGAACAGCGATGTTAGTTGTGGGAATGCGCTCGTTCTTTTTGCTCTGCGCTGCGCGCGCGTCGCATACGGGCGGCGCACCGCACCGTTTTCCTTATTGCGCGAGTGACGCGAGCGCGACCTCCGCGGCGCAAATGATGGTCCATTTCAAACAAATGACCGTTACAGCTGTTTTGTCAGTTTTATCTCGTAATTTAATGCACGTTTTTATTAAATCACCAATCGTTAAAGGGGTACAAAGCCTAAAAATTTATTAACAATTAAAAATAATGAACCTTAACATTAACTTAAACTAACGGTAACTAAACTAAAACTAAATAACGAAACAACAAGCGAAATTCTTTGGAATTAGAAAATAGTAATTCTCCTAACTAGTGCGGAAAAGTAAACTTTGCGCACGCTTCGCGTTCGTAAATTTCTCTTTTTAAAGCACTTATGAAAAAAGTCGTTCGATACACGTGTAAAAACTTCTGTTTCTTTAGTACAGATGGTGCCTTTTTTAGGCTCTAGAGTGCGAGAAGTGTGTCATTTTACGTCAGGTTTGAAACTTCGGAGGGCCATCTGTACTAAAAAACGTCGTACGAGACACGTGCAAAAACGAAATTCGTAACGTAACTCGTGTCGATATAAAACACTCCCTATCGGTCGTGTTTTAAAACATTAGTTGAATCATTCTAGATTGGAATGTATGAAAAATTCGGCAAAATTAATATAGAACTTTTAATGATGGGGATGTGTAGGCTCTAGATTGAAGTTTATTTTCATGAACCCTCCCCCCCTCTCCCCCTCCCGCTTCACCCCTCCGCACCCCCGGAAATGTCTTAAAACGCGGTTTTTGTCAAATTTTTTGAAAACTATTCCAGTTACAGAAAAAGTGTAAAGGTATAATATAATCCTTAATTAATGTACTATTGATTTTGTATACACATGAAGATGGTATTACTTATAGTATTTTCACAATTTACCGTAAAAAAATGTGTTTTTAAATATTTAATGTTTTTTTTCTTTGAGTTCAGTATTTTCAGGCAATGCTGCTTTTATCGTCAACATAGGGAAAACCAGCTTAAAGAATATAATATTCTCTTTAAAATAAGGTATCATATTGAAAATTCACTGTCATCAGATATACTTATGCAACGCAACAATCGCAAACATCGGTATTCAAAGTGCGACAGAGATCCAAATAAACGATTTTTGGAGTGAACAGAATGAGGCTGGAAATAAAAATCTTGGAAAAAAAAAGCCAGCACCACCGCCTTTATTTTTAAATTAATAACGTGCAACTGTAAAAAAGGCTGTGGAAAGCGATGTACCTGCGTAAAAGCCGGCTTGATGCACTACGATGTGTACAAATTGTAGAGGACAGAGTTGTGTGAATAAAGTCGATCTGGAGTCGGACGACCTAATGTATTAGACAGTAGATGTTTAAAAGAAGATAAACCAAATTAGTTTTAATTATTTTTTTGTTTTATTTAACAACATTTTTCAGAAATAGCAGCTTATAATAAACGATTAGTAAAAAACATCACATAGAAGAAAGAGTGAAATCTCTTTTGATAATGAATACCTATGTTCCCCGAAACATGTCGCGCGGAGTGACTAAAAATACGAAAGGGTTATCCGTAATTTCTTCTTCTTTGCCTAGCCTTATCCCGGGTCGGCTCTCCTCGTCAATCTTCGCCAGGTGTATCTATTCTGGGTCGTCGAGACATCTAATAGGGCTTTCTTAAAGTCGTTGTTAATAACGGACATCCAGGTCATAGGGGGTCTACCTATCTTTCTCGGACCGGTGTTGATGTTCAGGACTTGTCTAATCATATTATCTTCTGACCTTCTCATTACATGGCCATACCACTTCAAGCGCATTTCGGACAGGTTGTCTTCTATGGGCCGAATTTTAAAGCTGCCACGGATATACTCGTTTCTCACCCGATCGAGTAGAGTGACACCTCCTGCCCACCTCAACATTTTCATCTCTGTTGTATGCAGTTTTGTGGTATGGACCTTCTTCAAGGGCCAACATTCAGCGCCGTAGGTTAGAGCCGGGCGGATTGCGGTTTTATACACCTTTCCCTTTATTCGCACCGGCATTCTGCGATCGCATAGCACACCCGAGAGTTCCCGCCACTTCATCCATCCCGTGCTGACGCGATGGACTACGTCAGCGTCGATGGTACCGTCGTTGGCTATAACAGATCCAAGATATTTGAATTGGCTGACTTCTTTTAGCTGGTGAGTTTGTAGTTGGACTGGATCGTATTGCTGGTTTGATACCGAATAGCAGCACCGCATGCACTCAGTCTTCTGCCGACTTATTTTTAATCCACCTGTCTCGATCGCAGCCCTCCATGCTTCAAGGGATTGCTCCAAGTCATCGCGGTTGTCTCTAATAAGAACGACATCGTCCGCGTAGAGTAGATCCCAAGGCGGCGGTTTTTGAAGGTGTGCCGTAAGATGCTCCATAACAATGTTAATAAAATAAGTAAAAAAAGTTTTAAGTTAAACGGTTTTTATTGCACCAAAAACTAGAAAATAAAAATTAGTTGTAACTAACTGTAGATGCTACTTTTTGTAGATTAGTCACGTGAAACTATTATCACTGTAGTCTTCCCAAGTCGGATGCTGAAATTCACGTTTAGCCTCTATGTCAGTGGATTAAGCGTATCCTAATCGGAAACTTTTATCAAACTGAAATAAAAACGTGGGGCGTACGCAATTGTGATTAAGTCACTATAGTTATTTAAGAACACACATAGAAATCAAGACAGAAATAGAGTAATAAGTTTTGTTCTGGCCTTGATAAAAGTTATTTACTTCTGTAGAAGTGTTGGAACAGATGAATGATTCATTGCAAAATTAAACTACAATTACATATTTTGAACTTGTATGTTTCTTCATAATAAAGCCCCACGTTTTTATTTTAGTTTGGTAAAAGTTTCCGATTAGGATACGCTTAATCCACTGACATAGAGGCTAAACGTGAATTTCATCATCCGACTTGGGAAGACTACAGTGATAATAGTTTCACGTGACTAATCTACAAAAAGTAGCATCTACAGTTAGTTACAACTAATTTTTATTTTCTAGTTTTTGGTGCAATAAAAACCGTTTAACTTAAAACTTTTTTTACTTATTTTATTTTCAAGTTTTTAGTGCTACTTATTCTAGATCAAAGGATCTTGTTTGTAGTATGCAATACAATTAGGGACGCTAGCGTTTAACTCTCGCGCTTTAATCACGACACAAACATGTGTAAACGTAATGGACAATATTTAATGTGTAACGAGATGGGAATCGCTGCTGAATAGATATATTTTGAAATCCGACACTAAAAAAATGTCAGCTTGAATGCCCGAAGTCTCTCAACTGGACGTGTTATTCGTACAATACCTTAGATAACAGAGATCTGACAATAAGGAATATATCAATAAATTTGGTTTATTGAGTAAATCAAGTTTAAAGCGAGGCCCGACGGCTCGCCCTACGCGATCAACTCACGCTGTCACTCTATCAGCTGGAGGGCCGCAGGCCCGACGGCTCACCCTACGCGATGCACTTACACTGTCACTCTATCAGCTGGAGGGCCGCAGGCCCAACTCCCGACTCCAATTACGCTGTCACTCGATAGAGCTGTCAAGCTGATAAAAGCTACTCGATCCACTCACGCTGTCAGTTTATCTGCCAGAGGGCCGCAGGCCCGACCGCTCGCCCTACGCGATCCACTCACGCTGATGTCACTCTATCAGCTGGAGGGCCGCAGGCCCGACGGGTCGCCCTACGCTACATGATCCACTCACGCTGTCAGCTTATCGTCCAGAGGGCCGCAGGCCCGACGGCTCGCCCTACGCGGTCCACTCACGCTGATGTTACTCTATCAGCTGGAGGGCCGAAGGCCCAACGGCTCGCCCTACGCGGTCCACTCACGCTGTCACTCTATCAGCTGGAGGGCCGCAGGCCCGACAGCTCACCCTACGCGATCCACTCACGCTGTCACTCTATCAGCTGGAGGGCCGCAGGCCCAACGGCTCGCCCTACGCGGTCCACTCACGCTGTCACTCTATCAGCTGGAGGGCCGCAGGCCCGACGGGTCGCCCTACGCTACGCGATCCACTCACGCTGTCACTCTATCAGCTGGAGGGCCGCAGGCCCGACTCCCGACTCCAATTACGCTGTCACTCGATAGAGCTGTCAAGCTGATAAAAGCTACTCGATCCACTCACGCTGTCAGTTTATCTGCCAGAGGGCCGCAGGCCCGACCGCTCGCCCTACGCGATCCACTCTCGCTGTCACTCTATCAGTCAGAGAGCCACAGGCCCGACGGCTCGCCCTACGCGGTCCACTCACGCTGATATCACTCTATCAGCTAGAGGGCCGAAGGTCCGACGGGTCGCCCTACGCTACGCGATCCACTCACGCTGTCACACTATCAGCTGGAGGGCCGCAGGCCCGACGGCTCGCCCTACGCGGTCCACTCACGCTGTCACTCTATCAGCTGGAAGGCCGCAGGCCCGACAGCTCACCCTTCGCAATCCACTCATGCTGTCACTCTATCAGCTGGAGGGCCGCAGGCCCAACGGCTCGCCCTACGCGATTCACTCACGCTGTCACTCTATCAGCTGGAGGGCCGCAGGCCCGACGGGTCGCCCTACGCTACACGATCCACTCACGCTGTCAGCTTATCGGCCAGAGGGCCGCAGGCCCGACGGCTCGCCCTACGCGGTCCACTCACGCTGATGTTACTCTATCAGCTGGAGGGCCGAAGGCCCAACGGCTCGCCCTACGCGGTCCACTCACGCTGTCACTCTATCAGCTGGAGGGCCGCAGGCCCAACGGCTCGCCCTACGCGGTCCACTCACGCTGTCACTCTATCAGCTGGAGGGCCGCAGGCCCGACGGGTTGCCCTACGCTACGCGCTCCACTCACGCTGTCACTCTATCAGCTGGAGGGCCGCAGCAGAACCAAAATAATCGATATAGCTCTTCGAATCGCTAAACTGAAGTGGCAGTGGGCGGGGCTCGTCGCGCGTGGAACCGACGGCCTTTCGGATTTTTCGAGTGGTGGTCACGTACCGAAAGGCGCAGCGTGGGTAGGCCATGAGTCTACCTTGTGGGGGCACAAGGTAGACTCATGACCTGGTTAAGGTCACTGGATGCGGGTGGCACAGGGCCGGTCCTTGTGGCAATATTTGGGGGAGGCCTATATTCACCAGTGAACGTCTTTCGGCTGATATGATGATGATTATGATAATGAAATCCGTATGTTTCTACCAAACGTCTAAAGCAGTACTTCAAAATCTACAGATCGCTAAACCTAGCGGTTGTGGCAGGCAGTAACACTGGAGTATCAGATCTGAGGAGTTGGACGTCAGTATTAAATTCGCATGTTTCTACTTAATATCTAAAGAACTTCTTTAAAATCAAGAAATCGATAAAAGATAAACCTTGCGGTTATTGTGGGCAGTACTGTAGCATCAGGGGTGAGGAGATGGAAGTCAAGATCAGGCTGTTAGTATTTGATTATGCCAAACATGCTATACTTTCATTTTCACGTGTCTAACACTGTCGGCTAAGGTAAGCAGTACGTCTGCAGCATCAGGCTTTGAGGGTACAAGGATACAAATATTATAATATTGCATTGTCATGGGGACTTGACACGAGTTCCAAATTTCATTAATTTTGGTGCAGTAGAAGTGGTCGAAAAATCGATCACAAGATTTGAAGCATCGACGACAGTTGATACGCGATGAAGTTAATAAAAACCGTTTAAAAAGTAGAGGGCTAAGAGCGGATCCTTGGTGTACACCCACTGCTACTTGAAAGTCGTCGCTTATTACGTCGGTGTACATGTCGGTGATCACTCGGATGTACTCTTCCGGTACCAGTTGTGCGCGGAGAGACTGCCAGATTAACTGTCTAGGGACTCTGTCAAAGGCCTTTTCTAGGTCTATAAATGCGAGGTGTAGATCCTTTTTCATCTCTTTATGTTTTTCTAGCAAGATTCTTAAGCTGTGTAGTGCATCAGTCGTTGACCTTCCTGCTACAAACCCGCATTGGTTTTGGGTTATTGTTGTCAGTTGTAGCAGTCTATTGTTGATAGTTCTCTCCCATATCTTGAATGTGTGCGATATAAGTTTTATTGCACGGTAGTTTTCACACAGCCTAATGTCACCCTTGTTCTTGAAGAATGGGACTAAGTAGCTCTTTCTCCATTCATTGGGTATTCCATCTTGAAGAATTTTGTTGAAAAGGCTCACGAGAAACCTGACACCAACTTCGCCTAAGCATTTCCACAGCTCTGCGGGGATTTCATCAGGCCCAGTCGCTTTGTTGTTGGCCATTTTCTTAATTGCATATTGTACTTCACTGGTGTTGATCTCTTGTATGGGTCCCTTGACAGCGTCCAAAGGTGTTGGGAGTTCAAATGGGTACGCCTCATTCAGAAGTTGGGAATAGTATTTCTTCCATCTAGCATTGATGTCTGCGTTTGATGTTAATAACTTTCCGTCTTCGTCTTTAATATACTTGACGGTTTTGACATCCTTATCGTTGTTGTGCCGTTGTCTTGCCAGTTTGAATAGCTCCCTGTCATCCTTGGCGTTCTCCAGTCTATCGTAAAAGTCACTGTCACTGAATGCCCTAGCACAAGCGACTTCGCGTTTGGCTTCTTTCTTTGCGGCATGGTATTTTATGCGATCCTCTTCATTTCCACTTGATTGCCAGGCCTTGAATAGCTGTTTCTTTATTCGTACTTTTTTTTCTCGACTTCAGGGTACCACCACTTTGCTCTTTTGTTGTTTATCAGTGGACCTTTACTTACGCCTAGCAGATGGGATGCATCCTTAGCACAGTAATCTTGGAACCTGTTCCACATTGAATCTGCCGTGCCATCTGTACTTATGTGCGTTATTTTCGAGGTATTGCTGAATGTTTACTATAAGGCGGTTTCCTTCCGGGTGTGACAACCTGTGCCTTCGGATTTTAGATGTTCTATACACGTGGCTTTTGATTGGTTTTGGCATAATGTAGTCAGCGACAAGTAGCCTGTGTTGTGCTGTGAGGGGTTCCCCAGGTATCACCTTGCAATCCCTGAAAGTACCAAGTTTAGTGCGGTCCAAAGGGTTATCCGTAATTTGATTAATATAAATACGCATGATGTACTTTCGTTACATTAATTTAAGTAAAGCATACGTACTTGCGCAATAAATTGCTACGTACGAGAATTAGTATCTAGTACATATTATATAATTATAATCATAAAAAAAAATCAAAGCATCATAGCTATGTCAAATTTACTAGTTTAAAAACAAATTATACCTTGTTTGAAAGATAAAACTTTATTCTTTCCCTTGCAATAAATATTAACGACGTATTTTTGCAATAATATAAATATTTTTATAGAAAAAGTCCGACATACTATAAATAATAATAAATAATCAGTTTTAATGATGAATTGCACAAAACATATAAGAGATATCGTTTTATTGTGTATCAAAAATCGATAGAGAATTTATTGAGGATTATTTCATTCCTTCACCTTTTTTCTGTATCTCAAATAGTTTTCTTAGTATTAGTCAAAAACTGCATTTCAAGACCTTTCGGAGAGCGCGAGGGGGTGAAGCGGGGTGGGGAGGGAGGGGGAGGGTTGTTGGAAATAAACTTCAATCTATAACCTACACATCCCAATCAATAAAAGTTCTATATTAATTATGCCGTTCAAAAAGCTAATTTTCTTCAACTACATCGCCACTCGTTTCGAATTTCATGTTTTTCGGACTTGTGTCGTATAATGTACTATTAATTGGTAGATGTCATATTATGAGATTACAATCAAATTGTCTCAACACACACTCAAAATCAAGCATGTCTAAGAACTTATTGGTTACGGTTACGTATTTTTGTATGTAAAAGGTGACTATATTGGAAACTAGGTATTTTCTAAATTATATATTTAGAATTATTAGATATTATCAAGTGGTATGTCCGGTTGATTGGTTAATCTTTATAATGTTCTTTATTAGGTATAGGTATCACATTATGATTACTTAGTGAAAAGTAGAGGAAGTATTTTTATTCGCGACAAAGTTCGCCCATCGAGCATCTAGAATTTTAGACTAGGTATAGGTATATGAAAAGCCCGTACAAAAAAGAAAACAAAAAGTGCTTATATTCTCTTTTCTAATCTGAATTTGAAATAGATAATTTTGTTACATCTATGCCTTGCTACTTTATAACACTTACTTGTAATTGTTTTTTTACAACTGTACGAAATATAGTTTCTAATTTTACAAGCCCTATAACAAAATCATGCTAATTAATTCAACGTCGAATAGACTAGTCCTTTTATAAACTATTAAAGATCTATCATGATAGCAGCATTTCAATGGATTGCATTAAATCATAATAAATTCTCAGAGATAAGTGTACCTAAATAGTGACCCTTGAATCCCGAGGGACGTGGAAACGATAGAAAGGGCCCAAAAACGGGGTAATCTATATCAGAATCATCTGCTCATTATTACACCATCCCTGCTGGAGGGTCCGTGGACGTTCAAAACAATCAAGATAAGCTTCTCGATGATATTTTAGCGACGTAAGAATTAATGAGGTGTTTTAAATATTAAGATATAAGGTACCTACCCATGTTTTTATGCACGAAATCCTCACTAAAGTCAATTTACAAAATCCAGGTTTAGAAATGTCGAAAATATACGGACTTAACCAGTTAATCCCGTATTAGTTGTTTAACGGGTCATTGTCAGATTTAGGTTATCGTCTTTTCGGTGAACATAGTATACTTAAAATTAAGATGTAATAATCTTGGGGAAAAGAATCGGTACAACTAGGTTCCCCGGTCTACAATCTTATGTAATAATACTAATCACGAACGATTGTGTTTGGTTCCATTTATTTGTAATATTCCACTTTTAAACTCGACATCACTAATTTGCCAAATAATTGAGCAAACAGCGACCCCTAGCCCTGACACACGTTTCAATAATCTTGTTTTTCCGAGGCACGCTCCACGTTCCAATCATTCTTGGCAACACGTTCGTATCTAACAAAAAACGCCAATACGCGTATTCAGTTGGACCATCATCAGCAGTTAGGTATGTCACTGGTCATTGCTAATTTACGTTTCCATTTCCAACCAGAATCGGCCTCGTATTTCATCTGCCAAATTTTTAAGTGACCCCCTGACACACGCGCCAATAATGTTGTTTTCGGCACGCTCCAAGTTCCGCACATTCTTGGCAACGTCCGGATCCGGTTATCTATTCACAAAATGTTACATTCGACGGTCAGTTTTCTAGTATTTCTTGACCCTGATGTTCTTAGAAGTTTCTCATGATCGGAGATCAGGTAGCCTGGATTTCCTATGTGATGTGCGGTCACTGAGTGGTGTGGACGACCTGGCGTTTCTCTCCCAAGTTTATGACCGTGAATCACTGCCATTAGCCCGATGATACTCTTTGGCAGGCTTAATCAACTCTAAAAGTTTGTTATTGCGGGCACGCGAGCTACAGTGACTCAAATTCCAAGCATTTTATAGTGTAATCGGAATAATTTTGTTGGCATTTCATGGCATCATTCTAAGCATTATGTATTTACATTGTTTCATAAAGTTTTGAGAGTGTGAACTTAACCCATGATAGAAGACAATTGTAAAAAAAATTAAAAATAGGTATCTATTACGAGATTTACGAGATTCACGGGTAGGTATAGCTATGCCATTCATCAGCAGAACAAATAAAAAAATATTAACTCGTAAAGGTAATTGTATCAATCAAATAAATTAGTAATTTAATTATCTATGTATTAATAAAATAAGTGTTATATGTAACATAGCTAATACATAATTATTTACTATGGGATTTTATCAATAAACGTAGTCATTCTGCAATCACATGCGATAAGCGAAAAGTAATAAAATGAATTATTAGAATGACAGAGTCGAACCAAAAGGCACGTCACGATTTTTAATAGTACATTATTGCAGAGGCCGGGAAAGCGAATTTCGTGGATGAGTATTTTTTGTCGGACGAAGCGAAGCTGAGGCCGACAATTACATACGAATCCACGAAATTCTATTTCCGTCCGAGGCACATATAGGACTTTTCTCCAAACATGCAAGGAAATAAAACAAAATTTATTACAATCGATTAAGTAATTCTTCTTGCAAATTGAATAACAATTGAAAAGAAAAAATCTCTTATGATTCCCGCCTAAACTTTTTTTTAATGCATGGTCGTTCATAAAAAATAGTAACGATATCTATGGTTTCATTAAACCGTACCTACACGACCTGACACACCGAGGCGTTTGTAACTCATGATAGAACGAGACGGCCATAGATTTGATCGCCGTCTCTCGCTCTATCCAGACCAGGCGTTTGGTCGTGGCTTTAGAATTTGGCTGTATGCATTTTTTTCAAAGTCCAAAAGTAGTTTTTAAGAAATAAAAAACAATACATTAATGGATTTTAGTACAATTTCGCGGCCGCAAAAACTGTACAATAATGAAAATCTTTTTTTTTAATTTGAGCTGGTACATAAGAAGGTACTTCGCGTTTCGTTTTTGCTACATTAATGCGAACATTTCCGAGCATATTGGAGAAAACGGTTTTTATTAACTTCACCGCGTATCAACTGTCGTCGATGCTTCAAATCTTGTGATCGATTTTTCGACCACTTCTACTGCACCGAAATCAATAAAATTTGGAACTCTTATCAAGTCCCCATGACAATGCAATATTATCATATTTGTATCCTTGTATCCTCAAAGCCTGATGCTGCAGACGTACTGCTTACCTTAACCGAGAGTGTTAGACACGTGAAAATGAAAGTATAGCATGTTTGGCATAATCAAATACTAACAGCCTGATCTTGACTTCCAACTCCTCACTCCTGATGCTGCAGTACTGCCTACAATAACCGCAAGGTTTATCTTTTATCCATATCATGATTTTAAAGAAGTTCTTTAGATATTAAGTAGAAACATGCGAATGCGAGAATACTAACGTCCAACTCCTCAAATCTGATACTCCAGTGTTACTGCCTGCCACAACCGCTAGGTTTAGCCATATGTAGATTTTGAAGTAATACTGCTTTGGATATTTGGTAGAAACATACGGATTTAATTATCATCATCATCATCATATCAGCCGAAAGACGTTTACTGGTGAATATAGGCCTCCCCCAAAGATTGCCTTAAGGACCGGCCCTGTGCCACCTGCATCCAGCGACCTTCATCAGGTCATGAGTCCACCTTGTGGTGGGCCTACCCATGCTGCGCCTTCCGGTACGTGACCGCCATCGAGGACCTTACCGCCCCAACGGCCATCGGTTCCACGCGCGACGAGCCCCGCCCACTTCAGTTTAGCGATTCGAAGAGCTATATCGGTAACTTTGGTTCTGCTGCGGATGGTCTCATTTTTAATCCGATCTCGCAGAAAGACTCTTAGCATAGGCCTCTCCGTTGCCCTTTGGGTGACTTTGAGACTTCTTATGAGGCCCATTGTAAGCGACCACGGCTTAGTACCGTATGTCATTACTGCGGCCCTCCGGCTGATAGACTCATAGGGTCACGGCTGATAGGGTGACAGCGGGAGTGATTCGCGAAGGGCGAGCCGTCTGGCCTGCGGCCCTCCGGCTGATAGACTGACAGCGTGAGTGGTTCGCGTAAGGCGAGCTGTCGGGCCTGCAGCCATCCAGCAGATAGACCAACAGGGTGAGTGGTTCGCGTAGGCTGAGCAGTCGGGCCTGCGGCCCTCCGGCTGATAGACTGACAGCGTGAGTGGATCGCGTAGGGCGAGCCGTCGGGCCTGCGGCCCTCCAGCTGATAGAATGACAGCGTGACTGAATCGCGTAGGGCGAGCCGTCAGGCCTGCGGCCTTCTGGCTGATAGACTCACAGCGTAAGTGGTTTGCGTAGGGCGGGCCGTCGGACCTGCGGCCCTCCAGCTGATAGAGTGACAGCGTGAGTGATTCGTGTAGGGCGGGCCGTCGGGCCTGCGGCCCTCCAGCTGATAGAGTGACAGCGTGAGTGAATCGCGTAGGGCGATCCGTCAGGCCTGCAGCCCTCTGGCTGATAGACTCACAGCGTAAGTGGTTTGCGTAGGGCAGGCCGTCGGGCCTGCGGCCCTCCAGCTAATAGAGTGACAGCGTGAGTGATTCGTGTAGGGCGGGCCGGCGGGCCTGCGGCCCTCCAGCTGATAAAGTGACAGCGTGAGTGGATCGCATAGGGCGAGCCGTCGGGCCTGCGGCTCTCCGGCTGATAGACTCACAGCGTGAGTGGTCGCGTAGGGCGAGCCGTCGCGCCTGCGGCCCTCCAGCTGATAGAGTGACAGCGTGAGTGGATCGCGTAGGGAGAGCCGTCGGGCCTGCGGCCCTCCAGCTGATAGAGTGACAGCGTGAGTGAATCGCTTAAGACGGGCGGTCGGGCCTGCGGCCCTCCAGCTGATAGAATGACAGCGTGAGTGGATCGCGTAGGGCGAGCCGTTGGGTCTACGGCCCTCCAGCTGATAGAGTGACAGCGTGACTGAATCGCGTAGGGCGAGCTGTCAGGCCTGCGGCCTACCGGCTGATAGACTGACAGCGTAAGTGGTTTGCGTAGCGCGGGCCGTCGGGCTTGCAGCCCTCCAGCTGAAAGAGTGACAGCGTGAGTGATTCGTGTAGGGCGAGCCGTCGGGCCTGCGGCCCTCCAGCTGATAGAGTGAAAGCGTGAGTGGATCGCGTAGGGAGAGCCGTCGGGCCTGCGGCCCTCCAGCTGATAGAGTGACAGCGTGAGTGAATCTCTTAGGGCGGGCCGTCGGGCCTGCGGCCCTCCAGCTGATAGAATGACAGCGTGAGTGGATCGCGTAGGGTGTGCCGTGAGGCTTGCGGCCCTCCGGTTGATAGGCTGACAGCGCAGGTGGTTTGCGTAGGACGTGCACTTGGACCTGCGGTCCTCCAGTTGATAGACAGAGAGTGTGAGTCTCTCGGATTCACGTAGTGCGTGCCATAGTGCCGTCGGGCCTATGGCCCTCCGGTTGATAATATTGCATGGATTGACCCTTATGGCCCTCGGTTCGCGTCAGACTTTCCGTCAGACCTGCGGTCCTCCGGTAGGTCGACTGAGATAATGAGCTTATATTTTATAGTCTCGAAATTAGACTTGTACAATGTTTACAATATAAAAATTTTAACTTGATTTTCTCAGTAAATCAAATTGATTGATATATTCCTTATTGTCAGATCTCTGTTATCTAAGGTACTTATTGTATGAATAACACGTCCATTTGAGACACTTCGGGCATTCAAGCTTACATTAAACACGCCCAGGTGGCCCTTTGGTTTTCATTTGTCGATCAAGATATTTAATAACATTTTTTTAGTGTAGGATTTCTAAAAATATCTATTCAGCAGGGATTCGCCTCCCGTTACACATAAAATAATGTCCATTACGTTTACATATGTGTCGTGATTCGTGATGATGCATTCTAAGTAGAGTATAAACGCTACTTAGCATGCATAATTTTATTACATATTACAAACCACATCTTTGATCTAGAATAAGTAGGTATATTATCGGAAATTAACTTAACAATTGCACTAAAAACTTGAAAATAAAAGAAGTAAAAAAAGTTTTAAGTTAAACGGTTTTTATTGCACCAAAAACTAGAAAATAAAAATTAGTTATAACTAACCGTAGATGCTACTTTCTGTAGATTACTCACGTGAAACTATTATCACTGTAGTCTTCCTAAATCGGATGCTGAAAGCCACGTTTAGCCTCTATGTCAGTGGATTAAGCGTTATCTAATCGGAAACTTTTACCAAACTAAAATAAAAACGTGGGGCGTTATTATAAAGAAACATACAAGTTCAAAATATGTAATTGTTGCTTTAATTTTGCAATTAATCATCCACCTGTTCAATCACTTCTACATAGGTAAATAGCTTTTATCAAGGCCAGAACAAAACTTAAAACACTATTGCTGTCTTAATTTCTATGTGTGTTCCTAAATAACTATTATGATTAATCAGAATTGCGTACGCCCCACGTTTTTATTTCAGTTTGGTAAAAGTATCCGATTAGGTAACGCTTAATACACTGACATAGAGGCTAAACGTGGCTTTCAGCATCCGATTTAGGAAGACTACAGTGATAATAGTTTCACGTGAGTAATCTACAGAAAGTAGCATCTACGGTTAGTTATAACTATTTTTTATTTTCTAGTTTTTGGTGCAATAAAAACCGTTTAACTTAAAACTTTTTTTACTTCTTTTTCATACACTATAGTCCCGGATTTCCAATCTGTCATTTCAATACTATCGATAAAAGTTAATCCTTACCCGCCTTGGAACCTTGTCATCGTCACGTTGAAAGTCGACGACAAGTTGGAAGACGACTTTGCTACAATTAGTACAGTTTGATTTATTTATAATATAACGTCACGTTGACATGGTTCCACGGTGGGTCCGGATCTACGAACAAATAAAACATGGAAGCCGCACGCCATACTAAATTGCCTTTCAAAAATTTAGTTGACAAGTGTCACCCCCTTTTCAAAGCATCACGGTAATTAATTTCAATATCAACCTATAAAAACTTTAACCCGCTATATAAAAATAGTTGTCATTGGTCCATCAAAGGTTTGATTGGCTATATTCTATAAACATTATGTCAAAATGTTGCGCCGAAATACGCGCGGTGTTAAGAAAAGCGCTATGTCTTGCCCATCTTGGCACAATGAGGGTTTTCGATAATTTTTCTGCCACCAGGCGGCGCTTCGTACGCACCTGGTCTCGACAGCTGTCAGATTCATACTATTCATAGGCACCTGGGCCTAAAATATTGAAATTCTATTTTATTTGGAAGAGAATTGATTTTGTAATGGATTACGACTAATACATGGTCGTCAAACTGAAGATTGAACTCTAAAACAGGCGCTCAAAGTCACTGGTATTCAAAATAATTACTATAACTTTGTTAATTTCATGAGAATTGACTTGGAACTATTTTATTTATTTATTTTAGGTAACAATATGACTAAAGTAATGGTTTTCAGAATAAATAAACCTATAAATATGTTGAAAATTAAATGCGCGTATTTATTTTGACAGTTCGTTATACGGTCGCCTCAGTGCTGCCATCTCACCTCCCCATAGCGGCAGAAAAAGTATCAAAAACCCTCATTGAACAATTGGTTTTGGGGGCATTTTTGAGCTGGCGTTACACGTCCAAGTTATACTCGTATTATAGTCGCAGGTCGGGATTCAATTTCGTCGATAGTACATTTATTACTTTTCGTTTATCGCCAGCGCTTACCGAATGTCATTTGGGCTGGGCCCCCAGTTCCGCTCTAACTAGATGTGATCGCACTATACATTTATGTACAGAGTGCAGCTCAAATCACAGATAAGTGGTTTTTTAATCTAATGGGTCATGTCATGTCAGATAGGTAGCAACCGTTCCAAACGCGGAAGTGACGGTTCTCGGAAGTATGACTCAGGTTCCGGAGAGTTGACTCAAGCTAGAACTCATCTCGTGAGTAATGTTCCGTTCCCCCAGATTTGGCTGTTGGCGCCAATGCCGACCACGTGGGGGATTCGCGGAATTCAATATAATTAGACGTTGTTTACAAACTCGATTATGTGATTGTGTGAGCTGTTTGAATTTTTAATTACGTATTTGAATGAACTTAAAAAATCGTTGAAGATGTCACTAAAATCCGTTTTAATATGAACTATGTGCATTGTGCAATAATTAGCATTTATGATTTCAAGTGTATGTGTAATATTTTGATATTTTAGGTTATGAAAGGGTCTAAAAGTTAAATTAACCCTTGGAATATCTAAGCACTAATCAGTGCACGTAGAAACTATACCTAAAAAAAATATTTCCGACCCATGATAGGTTAAGGACTTTATCTGCAATAGTGCTCCTATCCCCCAACAGATGGCGTTCTGTTAGGCTAACGCATGCTACACCGATTGCTGTGAACGTCCAATAGATTATAATCAGACGTAGAAGTCGCGGTGGCAACATCGTCACTTAAATAGGGTAGGGACTTCCTTTCTGTATTAAATTCATCGATAAGTGAATACCTACTCATTTCAAAATGACATTTCATTTTAGCTGATAATTTCAGCGGATAAATAGAAAATAACTAAAATATGACGATTACTACCCAGCCATGTTATTTACGTATTTTTAGGACTTATAAAATTGTAATGAAAATCAACTTTAACAACTAACTATGTTTTCATATTTCTATCCAAAGTAAGCTTCATTCTCGACTGCTACATTACTAAGCTTAATTAAGATAAATGTATCTCGAAGTTGTAACGCTGTCATATCATAAAAAATAATAACTTATCGATAAAATAATACCTAGTGGAAGTCCCTAGCAAAATTTTGTTCGTCCCACCGTGACTTCTATGTCTGATTATAATTTAATGTCTGTTTTGACGGTGGCAGGTAGCGGTAGTTTGTGCAATCGAACAATGTACATAAATAAATCCCGCCTCCCATATTAAATGTCACCCTCGAGATGAAACAGCTCATTATCAGAGCCATTGACTTGCTAATGGGCTTCGTTCCCAATTGTGTAACATAAGCTTATGTTCATATAATTATTATAATACTCTACGGTCTTACGCCTTTTTCCATAGGACGCAGAAATCTGTATCACAAGTTGAAGCTATGATAACAAAAAAAAACATAAGGAGTTTCAATATTTTTTCTGCTTTTTCAGGGTTCAACCACACAAACGTTTTAAAACTCGGTTCAAAAGTTCAAATTGAAAATTATAGGGGTTACCACGATCTACTAATGCGATTCAGTTTAGGGCCTAACTCCATAGAATAACTGTCAAAAATTTACAAGCGGAACCTAAACAGAATCTACTATAATTTTAGTTACACACGTTTGAAGAGCTTTTATGAGCATCGACATAATCGATTACATTCGTCTGCAGAATGCTCAGCAGTGACTTTTTCTTCCGTCCTAAGATAAATTGCGTGGTCCGGAACTATCCCTCCGAGATAATATTTAACTCTAGTAGGTAACACTCTTTTAGTTTGCTGAGAACGAGATCGAAACGACAAAGAATTCTCAGCTCAGACAAGGACGAAAAGTAATAAAATTCTAACATGAATATTATAATGAATATTCTAAGATAAATTACGATTTGAGAGTGTATCTAAGTGTGAATTTTTTATTACTCTAACCACGCGGATTTAATGCTGAATGTATGGAGCTAAATATAAAAATCATAATACCTAATTGAATTAAAAATTTCGTAATATATAATAACAACTATCAATATAATTAAACTGTTAAACCCACGTAATCATAATACCTATTCCCTTTCTAAAACCACTGAACTCTTTCGGAACTCTGTATTTACCTACTGATCACAGTCCAGCATTAATCTGCGGAGCACGTGGGCTTAATCTTAATCATTCTATTAAAATACGAGTTACCAGACGATTACTGTTTCGTGTATTTTTGTCGCGACTGTCTGGTATATTTCCTTTTTTAACTGCCGAGACAAACTATTGCAAGCCAGTCATCGAGCTCACCAAATCTGTATAGTTACCATCCATACCTACGTTAGGTACGTACCTCCCAGTCCCTACGTGTCCCTACGTAAACGTTAGGGCTTGTCCAATTAATCACGTCATACAATTTTAGCCTTTTTTGACCCCTCCCTCCCCCATGATGATATTATTATTTGGTGATATTTTCATGACCCCCTGATAGGGGGGGGGGGGGGCCCTAGCCAATATGACGTGTAATTTATTGCCAACGTTTTTTTTAAAACACTTTTTCCGGGTTTGACATCTGGTTAATATTTAAAAAAAAACTTACAGAAAACTATAGATTATTTTTTTCTAACTATAAAACTGTTCAGCTATAAAGCTGTTCAAAAAAATACACGTGATTTGTCCAATGACTCCTCTCCCCTATGATGATAATTGATGATTTTTTCTTAACCTCCCTCCCCCTACCCCCTATACAGTATGACGTGATTAATGGACAATTCCATAGAGTCTATGTTACTAACTATTTTCTGTGCAACAGCATTTCTTTTTCTATTGGCGGTTGGCGTATTTAGGGCTCTATTTAAGGCCTAGCGTCTTTCCAGCGTCGTAGCCTAGAGAATGCCCGCGTAGGCGTAGCTCCAACTCAATGCAAACGTTCACTAGGCGACCGGCCCCATAGAAATACGAAAAACATACTTCCACAACTACATTTTCCTTATCAGAATACAATATTTCACGATCATTTAAAGTCAAAGTCAAAGTCAAAGTTTTTTATTTGCTAGAATTGTGGTACATTTAGATGATTTTTTTATAGTAAGCACAACAACACAATTCACCAAAACATTGGCATGCAAAATAATTTCTTATATAATATTTTAAAATTACCAGATATGTCCCAAATTATTTACAAAAATATGTCTACATAATAATGCATCAATTTAATAATATAAAATTGAATATAAAAATTAAAATAATTAAATATAAAAATTACAATAAAAACAATAATATTTTCACCTTATCTACACGTTTAAAAACTCATTTATACAATAAAATCGTTCCTCTCCCAGCCAAAATCGAAGCTTTGTCAAAAATAAATTAGTGGGTAACATTCTCAATTCTATTGGAAGATGATTATATATGCGGATTGACATTATTAAACAATTATTTCTAAATAAGGCTGTCTT
Source organism: Thaumatotibia leucotreta (assembly GCA_025490895.1). NCBI lineage: Eukaryota > Metazoa > Arthropoda > Insecta > Lepidoptera > Tortricidae > Thaumatotibia > Thaumatotibia leucotreta. The sequence goes on from JALPQI010003975.1 coordinate 64,218, forward strand.
AGATACTGGTTGCTTAAGGGTGTACATATCTCTATCACGTAAATTCGGATTATAAATAGGCCTATCATATAAATCAGGATTTTGCCTTACAAACTTAGCGTGTTCAAAAATATACATGGCTGTGAGTGTCATTACATTTAATTTTTCAAATAAAGGCCTACATGGTTCAAATGGACCAACTCCACATACCGCACGAATACATCTCTTTTGTATTAAGAAAACTTTGTTAACATCTGTTGAGTTTCCCCAAATTAAGATACCATATCGAAGCACAGATGATACATAACCGTGATAAGCAAGTAAAGCAGATTGCTCCCCTGCTATGCTTCTTAACCGTTTCAACGCAAAAACAAATTTATTAAGTTTGTTACATATATTTGTGATCTGTGCTTTCCAGTTGCAAAATTTATCAATAGTTATTCCTAAGAAGTTTACTTCATCGCTGTTATTAAGATATTGGTCCTTGTAATGTACTTTTACGGTTTTACATTTGGATTTATGATTAGAAAAATAAACTAAATTTGTCTTGTCAATATTAATTTTCAAATTATTGTTTTCTATCCACGTGCCTATATCGTCAACCGCCTTATTAATAATTGCTTCGTGTGATCTGGATCTGTCATTGTCTGTGATCATAATTGACAAATCATCTGCGAACATGACCATTTGATGTTCGGTAACCAAGGGTATGTCGTTTATGTAAAATATGAAGAGCAAAGGTCCTAAAACACTTCCTTGTGGTACTCCTTAGGGTTATTTTTGAAGGTCGATCGATACTTCACTAGTTCCTTATGCTCATTTAGTCTTTCAATTTCAACGCATTGACTACGACCGGACAGATAACTTTCAAGCCATCTGGATGCGCAACCCCTGATTCCGTAATGTTCACATTTTCTCAATAAGATCGAGTGATCTACAAGATCAAAAGCTTTTGACAAGTCAAAGAAAACTGCCGCTATGGGAACTTTCTTGTCTAGGCTTTCGGTTACACTATGAATAAGTCGATATGCGGCATGAGAGGTAGATCTATCCTTTACAAAACCGTTTTGTGTCTTTGAAATGATTTGGTGTTTTTCAGCAAAATCAACCAATCGTGATTTCATGGCTTTTTCAAAAATTTTAGACAGTATAGGTACAAGCGTTATTGGTCTATAGTTATTTAAATGGGATCGGTCATTTTTTTTAAATAAGGGCTTCACGATTGACTTTTTTAACCTCTCAGGAAAGGTACCCTGTAAGAACGACTGATTAATTAGATGAGTTAGCACTTTAGTCAGTACCTTTGTAGCTCGTTTCATAATAATAGTACATATATTGTCAATCCCAACAGCATTTGTACTACGAAGCGATTTTATGATATTTTGTATTTCAGTTTCAGTACAGGGCCCTAGAAACAGTGACTTACTAACATGACCTTTCTGCATTATCATATGTTTATAATTACCCACTTTGATCTCTTTGGCTGCTTCGATAAAGAAATCGTTACATATTTCCGCTATATCTTGGGGGTTCACAATACTGCTTTGGTCTATTTTAATGGATATTGGATAAACAATCTATAACTTTAACATTGTCATGTTTGTCTTTAATAACGTCCCAAGAAGTTTTACACTTATTTTTTGATTTTTTTATACTTTTATAAATAACATTTCTCTGGGCTTGCACAATACATTGTTTCAACATTTTATTATATCGCTTATATTGGGATGTAGTTTCTGACATGTCATTATTTTTAATGAAGCAAAGTGATCTGAGATATCTTTTCCTTTTACTCGAGACTTTAATGCCCTTAGATATCCACTTTGGCTTTGTATTGTTTGACTTTATCTTAATTCTTATGTTTGGGAAGCATAATTCGTAAAAAAGACAGAAATCATCATAGAATAAGGAAAAGGCTTTACTGAAATCGGGTTCATTGATAACTTCGTTCCATGAACGACTTTGCATACAATCTATAAATTTACATACGTTATCTTCACTATAGTCTTTGATAGTTTTTATACCAGTAATCGATATTAGGTTTCTTTTCGCTTGCATATTTCAAAATTTGGCAAGTGTCGTGGTCGGAGAGATAACGAGTATGTACCTCGCCTACCGCATCCCCTATATTACTGGCAAAAAGATCAAGACAAGAATTCAATCTAGTAGGGCTATTGATGTTCAATGTTAAGTTATAATTTTCTAGTAAACTTTTAAGAGATTTTGTTGCATTATCATTTTTTAATATATTAATATTGAAATCACCAGTAATTATAATATGTTTCTTGGGCGGACACTTACTTAATAACATCTCCAATTTGTCAAAGAATAATTGAAGATTTTTATTAGTGTTTGCAGGAACGCGATATATACATATTATTATACTTTTAAAGGTTGGAATTTCCAGACCACAACATTCAAAGATTTTTTCTGAAGATAGTTCAGTACAAATTGGCATTTGTTTAAATTCAATACCTTTACGTAACAAAATACATACCCCGCCTCGTTTTTTAGTCTTTCTACAGAATGAGGATGCAAGCTTAAAGCCTTTCATCGTTATATTTCCCTCACTACCACGTTTAATAAAAGTTTCGGAGAGACAGATAACGTCTACATAATTATTGTCTTCTGAGAATTCGTTGATGCATAATTCTAATAAACTTAACTTATTCTGTATGCCTTGTATGTTCTGATGTAGTATCGCAACATAATTATGTTTTTGGTCTTTACTAACGAAAAAGAAATTTATATTCGAATTTTTATTTATATAATTTAAATTCGAATAATTTTTAGCATGTAATGTTTTCTAACTGCTAAGTAATTATAGGAACTTTTATTGCAGGTAAGCGCCTATTTCCTTCGATTAGTATATGTAGAATAGATACCTAGACAATGTCAATGTGTACAGTACAGTGAATAGGTATCTCATAGATAAGCGTGCCACACCGTAGACTGCATCATCACTTACCAGCAGGTATGATCGCAAACGTCTACCTATTATGAATATCAAAATAATTACAATCAGGAAGACGATATTAAATGGACAGTATTACTATCTTGAAAATTGGTGAGTTGCTAGGATTTTTTAAATGTCAGACGCCGGAAGCACAGCTTTAAATAGTTTTTAAGCTTGTATCACTTATATTCTCCAAAATATCAATTTACCTATTTTCAAAAAACATTCGATGATGTTAAATCGAGGACTTGAAAATATGAAATTCCCGTTCTGAATTTCCTGTCCGTTCCGCCAAAGCTTGATCGGAAACGATTCATCTGATAAGTATAGACCGGCAAACCAAATGCAATTATTGGTCAGCCCAAGACCTCCCAGAATAAACAAGATTGGCCGCTAACTTGTTGGCACGTCGTTTCAAGTCACCGCCGCGCCATTGGGCACGGCTGCTTATTGTAATGAGCCACTAAACTTGACTCCCACACATGATAAAGTTGTAAGTGAATTACAAGCGCCGGGCCTTTAATATTTTAGGTACCTACTAATTAGAGATATTAAAGTAATATCTCTAAATTCTCTAAGGTACACGAGTGCGAGACTGCATCCCGTACAAATGGTAGAGATTGGTTGATACTAGCAATGTACAACTTGCAGAATATTCTCAAAATTGTCAAGGTGCATTCAGACCAAACGAGCATTTGCTATTCTAACCTACTCTACGAAATTTGATCGTTACACAAAACGTGATTCGTTGATTTCGTATTTTGTAGAGTGGGGGATAGAATACCGAATGCTCGTTTGGTCTGAATGCACCTTCAGAATAATATACTCGAACATTCGAGATCGAGATTTTTCATGAGAATTTAAGAGTAAGTTCTCATTGAGAATGTTTCCATGAGAACTTATAAAAAAGTGTTATGAAGAATATTGTGTTTCACAATTAGCGTTGAAAATGTCGGAAAAAAACAAAATGTTTTTTTCGGGAATGTATGAAAACTTTGGTTTTTTCGTTTTTTTCGGATTTTTTCAGTAACAATCAATGTCACTGTCACTGTCACTCCTTGCCATCTGTTTCAATTGACTTTTCCTCTGTGACATCACGTTCTCCTGGTATAAGTGAAAATTAGACCTAATTTACATTGGCTTAGAGTTGAAAATTAAAGTGGAAAATTTCATTGTTTTTTTCGAAAAAATCAGGAAAAAAAGGAGCTGTTTGGAAAGAAACGGGGTTTAATCCGGAAATTTTCAACGCTATTCACAATTGAATGAACAAGGTCTAAAATATACCTACCTTAAAACATTACGGTTTTGGCATGATTACATTGATTTTAAATTTAAATTTCCGAGAACATTCTCTATAGAAGTTTCGCATCTTATGAAACTTCTCCTCGGTACATTGCTAGTTGGTAGCTACTCGTAATTGTCTACTCGAGATTAGAGTTTATTTTACCTAATGGATGTTAATCAGTGCTGTAGAAAAAGCACCAATAGTAGAAAACTTTTATTATAATAATGGACAAACTGTGATCATCGCGTTGTTCAGTAGCTCGGTTAGATCACAAAATGTTAGTAGATGTGATAATTTGTGCGAAAAGATATATAGTTGTGGATAGAGTTACCTACTTGACCTCCGTTGTTACTTTGTACCTAGACATTTGGCATACAATTAGGTCATATTTATCGAGAATCGACATGATCTAAAACGACGGTTACGTGCACCAGGGATACCAGGTTACCCCCTTATTCATGAACGTCTGTTAACTTAACAAGCCGCTAATAATTGTTTGTCCCTTTCGATCTTAACAATGTGTCCGTAAGATCAAAAGGGACAAACAATTATTAGCGGCTTGTTAAGTTAACAAACGTTTATGAATAAGGGGGTTAGAGTTTAATTATTTTTCTGAATTGCGCAGGCGTCGAATCGGCGCGAGCAACGGCGCCGGCGCCGGCGCGAACTCCGCTTCCAGGAACAGCCTACACTTGGCCGAGGCGCCGAACAACTAATTTAAATGGTTATTTATTGATTGTGTACGGTGATCTGAAGGGCTTGTATTACAGGCACCCAAACGGCGGCAATTGCTCTTAGGCGTTTCTCAGAGATTCTAAATGCCTTTATTACATTCGACCTTCCCTATAATACAACACAAATAGGTACATTCTACCTGCATTATGTCGCGGCCACGACATTGGACTAAGACGACCGGCTTAGTGGAAAACCATACGTGCGAGAGGAAGGTATCCCGTAAAGACTCATTAAACTTTCGACGAAGACGTGTTAAATTTGCCCTCTTTGTATGAGTTTGTTGTTTGCATGATTAATCAATCGAATATTTTTTTATTTAATTCCGATTCCTAAAGATGGCTATTCACTCAGATTTTGATAGTTAGCGGTATCAAAATAGTAATTTCCAGAATTAAATGATTAAATTTAATGATTAATCAATTAATCAATTAGACATAAGTAAAAGGCATACCATAATGTCACAAGAATATGGAAAATTACAGGGAAAGGACCCTAAAAATTGTTGCTAGACTGCTTTTGTAAAAAGAGATACATTTTTGTCCTTTTTTTTGATAGCGAGTAGGTAATACTGGATTCATAGATTTTGTACGACACGTACAGTACCGGCCAATAATATATCACATACAGGTTTTTTTCAGTAGATTTATTTTTATTTTTGTAAGTGTTTTTCACACTTTCCACCTCTCGACTATAGATAGTCTATATCATATCATCATGTAGTGATTTTTTCATAAAGAGATTTTGCGTAAGGCATGGATTTCTTAGTAAAATTCTTTTTTTTACTACAGCTATTTTAGCAATATGCTGTGTCTCCAATTGCAATTCACAATACTTAATTGCAGTATTCATCATTAAACTGTGCAAAAGTACCAAAATAATATGCTATCTACATGCGAACATGTGCCGCTTACTCTATAATACACGCTCATACAAAAAGTCACGAATGTGATATATTATTGGCCGGTACTGTAGGTATTTTTAGAAGTTCACACCATATTATTCATAACACATAATTTTCTTGTAATTTTAATCATTAATTAGAAAGTCTATGAATGCAGAATTACTAACTTTTTAAAATAACATAGTTTTGGTACGACCCTGTATAATAGAATAAAGAATAAGAATAAAAAGGTTTTATTGTCCTAATTACGGATTACAAAACAAGGAAAAAAAATTATAAACAAGGAATTGACCAAAAAAGAGTGAATTCTTACCTTATACTCACGAGTAGAAAATTAAATAAAGATTAAATAACAATAAAAATACCTAGTATGGGCAATAGGTACCAGTCTCAGCATAAGCTAGATAAGTGAAATATATTCAATTATTCACTCACTCAGCGCTGATTTTCAATAATCGTATATGAGAGTAGATAATATATATACACACTTATGAATTTAACTAAACTCATTCATGAAATGACCCTATCTGGCATCGGTAGGTATGTACCTAAGAGTATGCACATGCAGAATGCAAATCCACTCGTACATCTACAAACCCGTTATCCAATTAGAATACAACTAGATTAAAACAACGTTTATTTAAGTAGATATTCCAACTCCAATTTCTTTTGTTTTGGCTATTAAGTATAACATAAAATCAATTATTACATCATAATTATTTGCATATTGATTAATTTAATCAATATGCGTGCCATACGCGTCGTTAAATAAAACAAGATCACCACATCGCATATTTAGCATTCTTCAACAAGTGAATTAGACCTGTTCTTTCATCCATTCTACGTTGGCCCCCACATCCTGCCTAGCTGCAGTACATTGGGCATGTAGTTTCACTGGACGATCTCAGTGTCTGGCCCCGACCAGTTAGCCTTGACCCCCGTATCCGAGTGTGTGGCATACATGGCTAGTTTGGGTAGAATAGGTGGGGACCGGATTCCAGGCTTTCTCCTGTGAATCATAGCGGAATGCGGACCTCTCAGGTTCTCACGGTGTGATACGCGATTGGATAACAGGCTGTTTTCAGCAGGCCTAGCCTAGCCAAGATTCTGCAATAGTATACGATAAGCGATAAGTAATAAATGTATGAGAATGACAGATTCGTACGAAAAGTCACGTGATCATTTCCATACATTATTATGGTCACGTGCTGCCGCCGTAAGCATAAACGCAGTAACTAGTTTTGAAGTGTCAATCAATTGTTTACTTTATTCAACTGAATTATGTTTTGGTATAAATTAACATATTAAAACTAGTTATAATATAACTATATTTAAAATGTTTAAAAACGCAGTAGCTATAACTAGGTATACTGCGTTTATACTAACGGGGACAGCGTGACTTATCGCTTACCTATCGAATACGATTCAGAATGTCATCTTGGCTAGACCTGCTGGATTGCGATGCTCAGATAAAATAATTATAAAATTAACTTGTTACACAACTGCTTTTGCATTTGCATTTAGAGTGAAGTAGGTACTGTTAGGATTTGGTGTTTTATATGGTTTTAATTCACTTTGTAGATTTTTATCGGATGCAGCCGCAGCGTCCGTGTCTATCATGCTAATGTCACTAGGTATTTAATTTTCACTAATTTGCACTAAATGGCTGTTTTCTATCAGAAAATGTATAACATATACTGTACCATTAGGTCGTGTTTTATAACATCTCAATCTGTTTTGAAATATCTCAGATTAAATAAAAATGACTATAGGTATTTAAAATTACTTTTCTATGGGAAACAATTACGTAAAATTTTATAAATGCGTGTCAAATTGTATGTTCCTATTCAAGGTTTCTTTATGTAAGTGCCTACAAGTGTAAATACCCGAGACTTGGTTAAAGTGTCCGTTTACTAAACGTGGTATACAATATTCTCAGAATCGGTCTTTGATAAAAACCAACGTGATAAATTAAGCCATTTGTCAGTCTATGAAGGCCTATGACTATGACTTGCTACAGTAATGACAGCATGAGTAACCGAGACTGACCTCAGGTTTTAGGCAATGATTTAGCGAAAAAGTATGGATGTAATACAAGTTTTATTTTGAAACTATTGCCTCTATAGGCACCGTACTACTATCATACCATATATTTCAAAATAAGACTTGTATTAGACCGTACTACTATCATACCGGCGTTGTGGTGACGGCAGAAAGAATACATTTGTCACCACCCCAACTCCTCCTGCGGGTGTCGTAAGAGTCGACTAAGGGATTGAAGTGTCACTGACCATATTTGATTAAAGATTGATGGGCAGCAGCGTCATCATAGTGGACACATTACTGCGATCGCCAATCCGCTTGCCCAGCGTGGCGATTTTGGGCATTTACCTCCTAATGCGTCTATACGCATAGTTAGGAGAGGCCTACGTCCAGAAGTGGACTATCATAGGCTGATGACGATGATGATGATAACTATCATACCGACTCCAACATTATACAGGGTGACATCTGGGTCATGGAGCAAGAGTGAACTAGCACTAGCACGCTGAGCAACGTTCACTATCGCGACAAAAATCACCTAAATATGAGTTAATTGGTCCTTAATCGATATAAAAATATATAGGGTTCGTGGTTCGTACCTAAGTGCTCGAAACGTCGGGATGAAGTTAAATTTAATTAATATACGTGAGTTTATCCGTTTTCATACTTTAATTTCATGAGTAATCGCGGTAACTATAATTAATAGTTAAGTATCAATTAGTTAAGTCATAATAACATAGTTCGAAATAGTACGTACTAGATGTCATATACCAAAGAAAAAAATATATAGGTAAAAGATTTTGCGGATGATATCTAAACCACTCGGCCTAGCCTTATAACAGATAGCATATACCCGAGGGGGCGAGTGGTTTTAAGCATCAGCCACAAAACGGGTAGAGCAGTGGGTTCAATGGGCCAGCTCCGTATTTTTAAGCTCGGCATTTTTTCCTTGGTACCTATATGACACGCCTTATAAACAAGTTGACATAACACCGAAAATCGTGGCCCACGAGCACGACTGTCTACACTGGCCTAGCCCAGACTATAACTGCGCTTGTCTTGAAACTGTAAAAGAACATACCTACCTTGGATTAAAAATGGACCACAAATTTAACTGGGGTCCACACATCGACCACGTATGTAACAAACTTAGATCGATATTATCACAACTGTGTATACTTAAAAATAAGGTTCCATATAATAAACTTAGACTCCTGTATATGTCCATGGCAGATTCAGTTATAAGCTACGGTCTAGAAAGCTATGGACGATCCTATAAAACATATCTCAATAATATATACAACCTTCAATTACGTCTATTAAAGACAATTGTACCTATTAAAATTAAATACCTAAACAAGAATAATTACGAAAAATTATTTGACTACTGTAAAGTTCTTACTGTGTTCGAAAAGATAGATTTAGCAATAGTTACACAATGTTATAACAATATAACAGAACTAAATAAAAAATCACGACCTAAGCGGTTACGGAACCTTTCTAACCTCCCAACATTTATTGTCCCAAATACCAAAAATGTATACGGTAAGAGAATATGGAAATGTTTCCTACCGCATGTCTTGAATAAGTTCCCGGATACATTAGTAAAATCAATCGAGGGTCGAACCAGTAGTCAAGCGAGGAACATGATAAAAAAAATATATGTTAAAGCAAGCAAACAGGCATTTGCAAAGTGCAAATAAAACTGTAAGTACCTAAATTAAGTCCATATAAGCAATGTATAATAAAATAATAATAATTAATTTAAGATGACTCCTTAACTCACAAAATCTTTTTTATTTAAGATTAGCAGTTAAGTACCTAATGAATGATGTAATGATTTTGTTTTTATGAAATAAACAGATTATTTTTTTTTTTAACATCTAATATTTAAAATTTATATACATAGTAGTGTTACTACTTAAAAAATAATTCATTTAAAACAATTTGAGAATGAGAATTTATAAAACGAGATACAGCGATGGCGTCTCTACATATTCGGTATTGTAAATTCTAGATTAAATTGTCTTGACTATAAAAGTTTATATTATTTCAATAAGGATTTGTTTGAAATCAGTGTAATGCGTGATGTAATTACTATTACTATGAATGTTTAACATTTACTAGAATTATGTAGACACGGTCAGACAGACACTGCACACATGATGACAGTTCACTGCACCCTGGAAATCCCCAAATGCATTCCAATAGACCGATACGTAGCACCGTTCCGGTTGCCATGTGAAGCTCTTAAAATTTAATTCAACGCGTGCATAGTTTAACGTCGTGACTCACCGATGAATGACGAATCATACAGACGCAGAAATGAACGTTATGTAATGTTACGATTACGATTATCTCTACTACATAATCGTCTATAGAGATCCTGGTGTAAAAACGCCTCGTAATGAGTTAGGTCAACTTACTGATTTTGAAATTTTCCGACGAATATTCGCGAATGATTCAGATAAAACTTATTATAGAAACAACAATAGCTGATAGCGGTGCTGTTTTTAGGGTTCCGTAATAAACTATTAGTAGTAGTTTCGCCATGTCTGTCTGTCTATCTTTCAGCATAGCTACTGAGCTGATCATTGGTACTAGATAATTTAATTTAGAACAGGTACTTAGGTATTTAATCTCGACGAAAAAGTGTTATAATAAAAATATGTAGATTTAGTTTTTTGGGTACCTCTTCTACACGTAAAGTTTTTTTTAATCTTACGATGAGTAATGGTATCTATAAATTGGTGAAAAAAGTGTCCCAATCAAATGTTGTTTTTAAGCCAATAATACTATTTACGAAGGTGACCGCTCCAGAATTTAAAAAAAAATTACATTCGCCTCGAACTTTTGATCCGTGGGCCCAAAAAATATGAATAAAATAATATAATATATTAGGCTTATAATAATAAAATACTTTAACAGAAAAACTATTTATTTTTCAGCCGAGCCGTTTTTTAATATACTTAATTATTAACTACACGTTACCGCGTGTAAGCCGCTTGTATGTGTTTTTAGCTATCAATATGTGTAGAAGATGCCATAGTATATCAGAAAAAAACCTAGATAGTTCTCCAATATCTTCATTTTTGTTCTAGATTCTAGATACCTACTACATATAATATTAAATCATACTTACCTTAACTTCTATACCACTTACATTTCGCGTGATATGCTTGTAATTGATATACTTAAGTAGATTATAGTTAACAGAATTAGATACTATAATATATCTGTTTATCGAAATAGATAGAAAATCTGCCCGTCATGTCATCACTTTTTTAACGGCTGCGAATGTAAGGACTTAGGGCTGGCCACACGATAAAAGTGGTCCTGCACAATAATATGGTAAATCTTTAAAATGTACTACAAGAATTTGAAACCATTTTTTTTATAATTTTTGGATATCGATGAGAATATAATCACGAAATAACATTACAGTTTTTAAGATTTATAGCAATATATCTCCCATGGTATATCAATATTTTTATACAGCGTCTTCATGGTCTAACAACTCTACCAAGTTATTGTTCTAACAAAATAATTCAAAAATTTTATTAACATGATCTGTACAATGAAATGTATCACTTACGGTTATACATATAGATACCTATGTTTTCCACAATTTATTTAACGATATTTTTTAATCAATTATAAATGCGCAATATTATAAAGACTAAATAAATCGTCACTCACGTTGACTCTACAAAAGACTCCATAAAATTAACTCCATACTCCCTCCATAAAAGACCTTAACACTTTTTTCGGCAATCAGTTAACACGTTCATTGCGGCAGTCCGTTTCGTGTACTTTACATTGGAGCTGTATCAGATACATTAGACCTGTTTCTGAACTTTTCGTTGTAGCGTCATAGGGTCGTATGGATCTGTTCGAGGTGCATGTCTTTAAGTTTAATTTACTGGCTAGTAGTAATGATTCCTTTCTTTTTTTTTTTGTTCTAATACACTTTCGATGAACACATCAACATATAACTTCAGCCGTTTCTAGATCTAAGAATTAGAAGATTATTAAATCTGCAAAATAATTTGTCAGATCCATTCGACCCTATATTCGCACTGAATGATTAACTTATCGATAAAAGTTTAGGGCTGTGAAAGTAAAATATCGATAAACTTTAGACGTGTTTTATTCGAAGTAAATCAAAACTTGAAATCAACGATAAAAAAATCAACGAAATTAAACAAAACTTGAAAAAAAAAGTACAAACAATATTTTGCAAATTTATATTGCTGCGCTCTGGTGGGATGGACACATTTTCTAATATTTGTATTTTTTTGCTTTTTGGATTAGCGGGCGTCGATAAAGGCAAATCAGATGCATTTTGAGAAATGGTTAGTGTGTCCGGTGGTCGGACTTGTATATATGTTATTATTTGTACTCACTTTACTACGCAGTCGATAAACTGGTGTCAAAGGCGCAGGTCTATCTGGTGGTCTGGTATCAACATCTGCATCATTTCTTCGACGTTTGACGGTATTTTCAACGTCCCCAATGGACATTAAAAGCATTCGTCTGGACCGCTTCATGATAAGACCCAAACACAGCTAACCCACGGAACAACTGTTCAATAATGTTTATTGCACTCGAGATTGCACGTTTTTTTTCGCGTAGTACCTACAAAATGTCGACTAAAGGCGGCACTAGACAAACTAATCATAATCCTGGTGCGTTTAGCGGGTCATCGGGTATCAGGTCGAAAGGACCTGATATCCGCACTAGGTGCAAAAATTTTCATTTCTGTCGGTATCAGATACAATCGACCTGATACACTTTTATTGTACCGATGAAACATATTCGAAGAGACATTTCCAAAAATATATTTGTCTCATTTCTACTCCTTTGCAAATAGAAGATACATGTCCCGCACCAGCGGTAAGAACAGTATTTTTAGTGCCGCCCCGTGGGATAGTTTATCATCGGATCTTTTAGACCTGATACCGCAATGAACGTGTTAACATCGTAATTAACCATACTTGCATCGGGTCGAATGGATCCGATGCACGATGCCGTCGCGAAGGTGTTAAAGTGGTTACGGCTCGGCTCTTCTTACTAATTTCACTTCGATCGCTCCTATTATTTCGGCACTGTTGCAAATGCCCGGCCGTTTGCAACAGTGCCGAAATATCGGGTGCTCAATAATTGTATTTTACATGGTAAATATCCCGTTTTAAGTCATACTAATAATGTAAATGACCATATCTGTTAGCTTAAAAACTTAAAAACATGTCTTTATTATGAGGTTGTCGAAACAAAACTTTAAGATATTGAGATCTAATGTCCGAATTATTCTAGGAACTATTCTAAAAAGGCAGGTAGTTGGCAGGGATGCGAGGGAAAGAGAACACAAGATTTTGTTAAGTCACTTATAGAGGTTTTTATGCTAGCGAGGTTCTACTTACCAGAGAACCGCCGCCGCAGTAATCACACATTTTGGCGATGAGAAGTAGGTGTACATATATAACGTACATAATTTTTTATTTAGTAGATCGCCTATTCGTAGTACCTATCGTACATTTTGAGAAGGTTAGAATAGCCGCAACCGCACCCTGAAAGAGCCACATGAGAGGCTGATTTGCAGACTTGCTTTATGCCCTTATTTTCAACCAGTTACTTACTAATTAAAAGGGTCGATTGCATAAAAGTTGTATATGATTAATATAAAGGCCTTTAATAAAAACAAAATTTAACGTCACAATTTTTGTGTTCCGAAGTTAAATTTTGTGTAACAACTATTGTCACTGAAAAAGGGCGAGACATTCAAAATTTCTATGAGCGATCAACAATACGAAATCTTTTAAATTTGTCCCTTTACTACTGCCGAAGGTTGTTGGACACAGTATACCACATAGTTTGTATGACTAACTTTCGTAACACAATTAACGCGATTTTGATTCATTTTAAATTAATTAAGGCCTTAACTATGTACATTTTTCTTAAATGAACTCAAAAGGTTTCTCGATACAGATAAGTAGGTACACTATTGCGAAATCAACCACATCAAATCGATCGCACGGATTTCTAGTTCTACTAGTTCGAGTCGGCACGAATTTTCACTAGTATAAACGACCTGGGGGGCTACCACGATCTACGAATGCGATTGAAGTTAGGACCTAAACCGAATCGTGATAATATGTGTCGGTTCCATAGAATAACTGTCAAAAACTGACAGGCCGAACATAAAGTGAGTCGCATTTAAGAGGTCATGGTAGCCCTGTACAACATTAAAGCAGTGTCAGAGGTTGAGTGTCGAGGGCCGAGTGCCTCGGAGGAGGGGCGGTGGGCGGTCTCGGAGCCCGGCCCCGCCTGGCGGGCGCCCCGCCTGCCGCCGCTCGGCTTGCCTTAAAAGATAAGACTCGGCGGAATGTGCAGACAGTACCGTTTGGTAGCCAGATTTGGTAGCTGGCTGCCAAATGGGAAATATGGTTTTCCTGGCACTTGTTATGAAAAAAGTCGTTCGATACAAAGTCATGTGTAAAATCGAAATGTACTATTACCGCCTGGTAGCCAGCTATGTTGGAAATAAGTTTCCCATCTCGTAGCCAGATTTGGTAATGCTCAAGTCCCGATATAAATCTACTGGGATTTTATTCCCATTTCGAAGGTGGTTATGAGACTTTGGATACTAAACGGGACTACGGGGATGTGTAGTGCGTAGGTATTACCCTATCATGATCTCTTAAATGCGATTCAGGTGGCTTATGATGGTCCCGTGTTTGATCGTTCGTCGTTGTTGCTGTCAGGTTTTAACAAGTAACCAAGTGTGAAAGTGACGAATAGCACGACAAACGGTAAACGCTTGACCATCATAAGCCACTAGTTCAGGTTTCGCTTGTCGGTTTTTGACAGTTATTCTTATGGAAATGACATATCGCGATTCAGATTAGGTTCAAAACTGAATCGCATTAGTAGGTCGTGGTAGCCCTCGATCAATAGGCCCATGTTACAGTTCCTAGGGATGGTCCCTTCTCGATCGCAGAAACATAGTAAGTAGTGCGAGCGAGAGGAATAAAAAGTAATTTACGCAGTCATTTACATATCTAGAAGAAAGCTCGTGATAAGCGTGTACGACTCTAATAACACTGAAGCGATGGAACACAAACCTGTCGAATCATTCTATTCCATAAATTATAAATATTAGACGTAGGTTAGGGTGGTCCACGTTTGTATGGAAAAAAATAAATATGTTTTTTTTTAATGGGGCACCCTCTTATTTTGTAACAGCTATTACGTTGATAAATTATACCAAGTTTCGTAATTTTATCTCAACTCAAAGGCGGTGCTCAATGCCTTTGAAAAATATAATATTTTAAAAATCCCAAAAGAAATAAATATTTTATATTTATGATTTTTATGTCAGTAATTGCTTTAATACTGTTTAAAACGGGATTTAAAAGTCATGTAGGTAAAAAATACATTTTATTTTTAATAAATTATTGATTCGGTTGACTTTTTAGCGAAGATTCAAATAAGCTTAAAAAATAGAAAGAAAAATTAACTTCTACTATGTTACTTAAAAATCCTACGTTTAAACAGTCTAGAAGCAATAACTAAAATAAAAAGTTAAGAAACAGTAATTTCATTTTTTCACATTCCATACAATATAAAAAACATCAAAGGCGTTGAGCACCACTTAATAATTTAAATAAAATTATGAAACTTGGTATAATTTATCAACTTAACAGTTGTAACAAAATAAGGGGGTGCCCCATGGGAAAATAAAATAAATGTTTTTTTGGACCACCCTAACGTAGGTATATCAAAGACAAAAACGTAGTTCATCAACGTCAGATGTGGTTCACCAACGCGAGCTTTCGCAGCTGATGCCTAAACCACATTTCGCTTCAGCCCGGCGAAAGCCGAATACGTGTGTTTGAAGCAAATATATTACATAAAATAATTTGATTGGTTAACAAATACTTGTGTATTCTATTTCATTTATAAATCTATCTTAGTGCGGTCTATATGGGTCCTAGATTAAAATAGGAATTAAATAAAATAGGAAACTTAAACATTAATTTAACTATCTGTATTAATTGTGCACAAACTTTTTGAAAACTACTCAGCTGCGCCGTCTCTAATACCTTTCGGGTGTTCCGATATACCTAAAGGATGTCGTTACACGCATAGCTGTGCTCCTTATATTGGCCTACGGCAGGCCTAGCGCTGAAAATTTCCGGATTAAATCCCGTTTCTTTCCAAACAGATCGTTGTTTTCCTGATTTTTTCGAAAAAAACAATGATATATTCCACTTTAATTTTCAACTCTAAGCCAATGTCAATTAGGTCTAATTTTCACTTATACCAGGAGAACGCGATGTCACAGAGGAAAAGTCAATTGAAACAGATGGCAAGGAGTGACAGTGACATTGATTTTTTCTGAAAAAATCCGAAAAAAAAAACGGAAAAAAACGAAGTTTTCATACGTTCCCGAAAAAAACATTTTTTTTTTTTCGACATTTTCAACGCTGGTCAGGCCAATGTAGATGGGCTTTTAGGTATACCGCTGTCACTCGTGCCTTGCGTCGCTGTTATACCAAATCCGTTCTAAACATTTTCTCGGAAGCGCCGGCCGCCATGTTTCTCTGGTTTATCTAATTTAATGAAACCAATTATAGTTTTTTTTCGGTCACGTATGTGATATATCGCCGATTAAACGGAATTTAGCAATTGAGCTGTCTGTTTGTACCTAATTTACGGGTATTTAGATATACCTTATGTAGGCCATCGGTCGGTCAAGGAGTTGTGTCGTTAGGTCAAGTGAATCACAGTCGGTAGGTAAGTAGTTTGTGAAGGTTTTTTTCCAGATTCCCGGAATTAAATCGGCTTTATAGCTTAAGCAAGATGTGACATAAATAGTTATGATACGTTTTAGGCATTTATTTAGCACCGCATTGGGATTAGAAAAAAAAGGGAAAATGGGCCAATCAACTTTTACATCGACATATTTTCTGTCTG
>JALPQI010003976.1:0-69223 GCA_025490895.1 Thaumatotibia leucotreta
AAGCTGTGAATGCACCAAAAATACCAAGTAAGTACACAAATGAAAAATATTTATGAGTTTTTATTTTACCTCATTACAATTTGGTGGTATGAAATGCTATGACTTTTTACCTTACAAAAAATACCGTTCTCTTATAATTTTACCTTACAAGTGATAGTTATGAATGATACAAATAAAAATACATTATGAAAGTAATATTCTGATGTGTTTTTTCACCACACCAATCTTCATTAACGCTTTCATTGCCAACGAGTGCTAAGCACTACGCTCGTAGTCGATCATGTGAATTTTCCGCTTTGTACTCGTAGCGAATATGAACCTCCCACAGAGTACTCCCCTCGGGAGTTCCCGGCGCTTTTAAAATCGAGAGAAGGTCTTCTAAGACCATTTTCGCATAGTTACTCTGGATCTGGTAGCTGCCCTCACTGACCCAAAAATAATTTCCACCCTGTAGGTATATAATTAAGATTTATTTTCCTTTAGTTACCTACCTGTCCGTAATACTAGGTCTTTGTACATCTTTGGTTGGAATAAATCTAATCTGAATCTATTTGCTGAACTAACAAAACTTTAGTCAAACTTTCCCGGTTTAATTGACCATAAATAATGTTTCTACTTTGAAAGTAAGGGTAACAACCTTAGAAACCCGTTCACTAAGCCATTTAGTCCGCCTCCTTTCAGTCAGCCTCTGTAGCTTAGTTGGTAGTGACCCTGCCTATGAAGCTGGAGGTTCCGGGTTCGAATCCCGGCGAGGGCATTATTTGTGTATTTATTTATCACAAATATTTGTTCCGTGGTCAAGGCATGGCTGTCTAGTATCTATATGTTATCTATTATATATATCGTCTCCTGGTACCCACATCACAAGCCTTAATTGAGCTGACCGTGGGGCTAGGTCGCTTTGTGTAAAGATGTCCAAAAATATTAATTAATTATTTATTAACCGACTTCAAAAAAGGAGGAGGTTCTCAATTCGACAGATTTTTTTTTTGTTGTATGTATGTTACCCGATATCTTCGAGAATAGTGAACCGATTTTAAAATTTCTTTTTGTGATCGAACGTGTATTACTCCGAGATGGTCCCGTTGGCACCAAGTTGCGGTCTGGGAGAAATCGAAGAATCTCTTCATCTTCAATTGTTATAGGTACATGTATGGCGCTTTTGGTAATTTTCATTCATTTTCAAGAATTTGCATTCAGAAAGTAGGATTTGAGGAAACCAATGATGGAAACAAATCGGGAATCTTGGAGAAACCGGTTGAAGTCGGTTTTTTAAATTTTTAATTTGGTGATTATTTGTACCGCTACGATGTCCAGTAGCGGTACAAATGCGTATCTAGTACACTTACACTGTTGTGTAACTAACCTGTGACAATCCAGATAACGATGGCATTGCCGCCAATAGCGACCGCGAGCATGGCAGCGAACACACACACCCACGAATTGTGTGCCCACGCTGGCATGCCGGGGGCCGGCCCCGGCGCAGCCGTGGTTCGCGGCACCAGCAGCGTCGACGCGCTCAGCACGCTGCGGTTGAAGTCCATCTCCCATGTGTACACCACCTAAGGACAATTGGAGCTAAGTAGAATTTTGCATTACATAGTCATAGTCATAGTCATAGTCATTTATTTATAATATTCTAAATATTACATGTCAACAAGTTATTATACATTCAAAATGGTAAAATATAAAGAAAAAACCTAATTATAGTGTAAGTTTGTACATGACAATTGTGATTCGATTACATTTTAAAAATAGATGTCATACAATAATACATTAATTACAATTACAATTTAGTGTAGTCTAGTTACAGTTTAGTATAAAAAAAACCGTACCAAGAGCATGTCGGGCCATGCTCAGTGTAGGGTTCCGTAGTTATTAAAAAACAGCTGGGCTAACGGACAGACGGACATGGCGAAACTATAAGGGTTCCGTTTTTGCCATTTTGGCTACGGAACCCTAAAAACCAGGTACTTATACGGCCTCATGACAGTTATGCTCTATCGATTTATCAACTTTTTGACAAAAAACGGAGATTTGTACGGTCTATTATACACCATGACAATTATAATCTACCGGTCTCCTAAATTTTCTTAGATTAATCTAAGAAAATTTAGGAGACCGGTAGATTCTAGAGCTCACCATAGTATTATTATCATGAACTTGTTCTTAAAAATTTAACACGCAATACCAAAAAGTTCTTAAAAAATCGACCAACGAGTTCTTAAAAAGGCACTGTAATCGCTGATAAGTACACACGTTCATCTCCAAAGTTGTCACATAAGGGTTCAGAATGTAAATAGGGCTGCAAAAGGATGCTTTACGCAGGCCTTTTATCTGTTCAATGACTTGAAACTTCTATAAAACTCGTTTATAAATAATAAGTACTATTACTAGCAAGTACGAGTATCATACTTACTTAACTATGATTACGATTCAAGTTAAATCATGCAATGTGAAAAATAGTATAATTAAATCCCGTTGTCGCACTGACTTCGCTCTATCGTACGGGTTGAATGTTTTTTGATCGACCATTTCGATAGCGGTGATCATGTTCTGCATCAATGTGATTCATTTTAGCAATTTTCAACAAACATTATTATAAAGATAGTTCTTATAAAGGGATTTTATAAAGGGATTTCGGCTGACTCAAAATGCACTTGGATATAGTTAAGTAATTCTTTTATTTCATTTTGCCAAGTTTACCGCATCATTGGTATGTTTATTATACCAATAAAATCATTTATTAAGTTTGAATATCTACGCTAAATTTAAAATTCAAATTTAAACAGCGAAAAACTAAACCTAATTTTGCATAACATAAACACCGATATCGAGACGGTCGTTAATTTTCATTTTCATTTCATTCATCAATTCACGTCATCAGGTGTCTTCAGCGTTGGTAATCGGCATATTTCTTGTAAGATAGATAGGTCATATGACACCGAAAAATAAAAGTAGGATATAATTATCTATTGAACAAAGGAAGGTCAGAAAGTCACCCCAGTAACAATAAAGAGACTGTAATGAATTATCGAATGGCGAATAGGCGACCATTTTAGCACAATCAAATCCTGGGCGCTACGATTCTAGTCATTCCAGTCCAATAAATTATCAAAGGTACCTATTTTATAAGACGATTACCTACTAAACACTTCATAAAATATAACTAAATCGAAATTGCTGTGGTAAGTAGAAAATAAACGCTATGAAATATGGCTACAACAATACGAACGCAGCAGTTTTACATTTTGCAAGTAAACACTAAAACTTTATGTACTGCCGAGAATCGTTTACTGCTATCATAAATAACGGCTAAAAGCCAGTACCTGTAATAAAGTTTCACCAAACAATTGTGTTATAAAAATGGTGATCACATTGAGGTATATAAAATATAAAGAAGAATAAACAAATAATGGACAGATTTTACTCATGCATTTTTGACGTCACAAAAAGTAAAAATATTACATGCCATTTTTTGTTCGATTTTATGAATTTGATGACGCATAATGAATAAGAAAAATATATTTTATGGTGGTCACCTATAAATATTGTAGATTCATACAGCCTACCTACCTACAGGTGTCATGTTTCACCGGCGAGGACTATTGATTTCCTATATATCTCTGTCCGATTTCAAGTCCTGATCAATAATGTATGAGCCCCGTCTCACCTGTCCCAGTGTCCCCTATCCAAGCATTTTGCGGTAATAAGCTCCACTAGCACAATCAAAAGTTGGGCCACTAACTCGCGACATTCAGTTAAAATGACAATGAAGCCAGCCAACTTTTATACAGTTTCCCATTTTTAATAAATAAAAGTTCGTGTTTAAAAATTGCGTTTTTATAAAGTGTTATGCATATTTGTTTAATAGATATCATACAACATTACAGCTTACGCCAATGCGTTGTTTGACAAAGTACATTAAAAACGAAACTAAGAAAATATAATGACATACATATAATTAATTAATATCCTCGCAGAACTTCAATAAACGGGGTTTCAAAGTGGATGGCTTCTCATGAAATAAGTCGCAGTAAGGTAAAGTAGTTAAAAGTTTGTTCAGCAAGACACGTCCGTGTGAGATTGGGGAAAATTGGTGAGCTAACGTGCGGGCCGTCTCCTCAGCAAGGAGGTGATGGTTTCGGCTGCGCAAGTATTTATCGGGAACGAATAAAGCAACGGTCCTAGTAGTCAATTCTGTGCAATCCGAATCGCCCCTAAGAATCTGACAAATAATGTAAAGTAAGTCATAAGTGCGCCTAACCTGTAGGGAGTTGAAACCTAATGTACCGAGTAGAAATTTGGTGGGGTAGAGGAAAGGGTAGTATCCATATGTTTTCTTGTACAGGAAACGTAGAAAAACTTTTTGGACCTTTTCTAGGAGCAGGGCATGAGTTGCTTCATGTGGGCTCCAGATTATAGAGGCGGATTCGATTTTGCTCCTAACTAGTGCGGTATATAATAACTGCAGAGTTTTAGGGTTCGTAAAGTTACTTGCGTTGCGAGTGATGAAACCTAATCTTTTATAGCAGTCGGATGCAAGAGATGTGATATGTTGATTGAAAGTGAGTTTCGGATCAAAGATAACACCAAGATCTTTAACTGATTTAGTACGGGTAATTTGATTGTAGTCTAATAAATAGATATGGTGATGTGGTGTAGCAGATCGACTGAAAGACATTACGCAGCATTTAGAGGGGTTGAAAAGTAATTTGTTATTTATACTCCAGTGGAGAAGAGCGTCTATATCTTGTTGTAGTAGGTTGCAGTCATTGTGGTTGTTTATGCAGCGTATAAGCTTAAGGTCATCCGCGTAGAGTAAGCAACTAGAGTTTTGGAGCACATTTTCAATGTCGTTAATCATTAGTATGAAAAACAAAGGACCGAGTATGGAGCCTTGGCTAACGCCAGACCGGGTATGGTATGGAGAAGAATCAAAACAACCGTGTCGCACAAACTGTTGTCGATCTTTGAAGTAGTCGGCAATTAGACGGAGGAGTTTCGGAGTAAAACCAAACGTAGCAAGTTTTTCTAGAAGAGTGTCATTATCGACACGGTCGAATGCCTTTTGAAAGTCAAAATATATTATGTCAACTTGGGAGCCTTGGTCTAAATATCGTGAAATAGTGTCTGTTAGGTACTAATAGTAGATTACTATTAACTGATCTTTTGGCGCGAAAACCATGTTGACAGTCAGAAAGGTAGGGAGCAATTTGGATGGAGATTTTATTGTGTAAAATGGATTCAAAAACTTTAGATAAACAGGACAGAATGGCAATGGGACGGTAGTTTTCAGCTTTAGATAAGTTTTTAGTTTTTGGTATGGGCTTAACACGTGAAGTTTTCCAAATAGTGGGATATTTACTTGTAGAGATAATGAGTTTAAAAATGTGGTAGATGGGATAAAGTATAAATTCTTTGGCAGCTTTAATAATAAATGAGGGGACATTGTCAGGGCCAACTGCATTTCTAGGCCTCAGTTTGTCAATTGCAGTGTTTATGTCTTCTAAAGATATATCATTTATGTGGATTCGACTAGCCGATACAGATAAGTCATTTCGCATGGCCAAGTCAGTGTCAAGAAGTGGAGTATTGGGTAAAAATACACTAGAAAAAAATTCAGCAAAAGCTGTGGCGGCATCTGCACCTTTGTGTTCTTTGCCGTTATAAGAAATGGTAGATTCGAAACCTCCCTTTGACTTCAAACTACTGATATGATTCCAAAAACTGAGAGGGTTAGCTAAGATATTTGTTTCAATGGATCTAATATGGGCGTTGTATGCATGGCTTATGCGCATTTTTACTTGCGTTCTTAACTCACTAAATGAATTATAAGTATAGACATCATTTGTAGATTTCCATTGCCGATGAAGTTTGGCTTTTTGGGATATTAGAGTAATGATCTCGGTTGTAAACCAGACTGGGTAGCGTCTACATTTTTTATGTGATCTTAATTTTTTAGGAATGCATTCATTGAATATGGAGTACAAAGAATGGTAGAAAGCGTCCGTAGCAGTATCGACGTCAGCGGATTGATAAACAAGAGACCAGTTATTGTCTTGGAGCCTATGGTAGAGTAGATTGTAATCAGCTTTAGCAAAGTTCCAGTCCTTTGAACTGTCCAGATTACTGGGGGAAAGAAAGGACTTATGCTTAAACCGGGATAAATCATACTCGATTAAAATTTCAAGGGGTGGGTGATAGGGATCGGCGTGAGGCACTAGACCCTCACCCGTCATTTTAATAACACTTGCTGAGCAAATTTGTTGTACCAATACTACGTCAAGTCTGTTTCCGAAAGAGTTTTGAATAATATTTTTGTCTATTAAGTCGGTAAAATTTAAAAAGTAATTGTAGTACGTACATATGTTTAGAGAAGCACTATTTAAATTTAGATCTCCTAGTAAAATAAACGGTTCTGAGAGGCTATCAATTTTAGATTCAATGGTTTGAAATAGATCCATATACATTGAGTCGCAGGATTGCGGAGGCATATAAATTACAGCAATGAAAAATGTTACATTATTAAGTAAGAAGGAGCACCATAGATCTTCACCGGCGGCAGTTTCTAGCTCATGATGTCTCTGTAAGGTAATTCCGGGTCGGGCCACGAGTAAGACTCCACCTCCGCGTCGATTGGGACGATCACGACGAAGAACGGTCCACCCATCTGGAGCTACTTCAGCATCATCGACGGAATTGTCTAGGAAGGTCTCAGTAACTGCAATGACATCTGCATCTTGAGAGAGAAGAGACTGCTGCCAGTGCTGGAGCTTGGTCTTGAGTCCTCTGACGTTCTGGTAGATTAAATTCAGGCGTGGGACGTGGTGGGCTTTGTAACTAGCTTGGTGTGATCCATCAGTTTTAGAATTTAACATAGTGGGGGGCTCGAAAAAATGTCCAGGGTTTAATTCTAGCATTCAAGGGCCATACTTGTGGGGATAGACAGGTTGTGTAAAAAGCTTCCGGAATAGAGAGTTTATAAGATTTGTAGTCTCCTTTAGATTTCAGTTGTTCTACTGTACAACTGCCTGTAGGACACAGTTTTTGGAGATATTCCAGTACTTCATTGGGGCCCGATTCCATGTTCCATAGATGGACAAGCTTCCGAGGTTCAGCGACCTTTAAAGAAGTGATTTCGGGGCCAGCAGTGCAGAGGACAGATCTCAGGTTGTTTCTTAAAGTGTCTATGTCTGTGACGGGGTTAGTCGGAGGTAAGTCTGCAACTGGTATATTACTGGAAACATTTACCGCGATAGTGGGTGCGCTATCACAAATTTTTGCAGTTGTGTAAGTAGCAGAGGAGTTGGCGGCAGTAGAAACATATTGTGGGGAAGAACTGTGCTCGGTTGATGTCTTGGGTTTTGTTTTTGGGCGGTCAGGCTTAGCGATCGGGACCTGGTTAGTCTTAGGACAAGACTTTAAGGAACTTGCTGTCTCGTCATGTTGAGTCTGATTCAAATGCGTGATTCCGATTTCATGTTTGCCGATACGATTGTGAAGAGAGTCAACAACTTCTGCGAATCGATTATTTAAAACTCTGACCTCTTCACGCAAGGCCTTGACTTCAAGAACGAGCTCGTGAAGCGCGTAATTTTCTAGCGTAGAATCGTCTAAGCGAGGCATGGGTTGCCTTTGCGATATGTTAGCATTGGAGTAACATTGTGGGTTTTCTTGAGGGGTAACGGTAGCACTAGAAGTGCTTGGCTTAGCTAGAGGTGTAAGCGATTTCTTGCCTTTATTGGAGCTTGATGTTTTGTCAGGAATTTGGTGGCAATTTCGGCATTTCCAATTTAATCGTTGTTCGATGGTCATCAGAGCATACCTCTTATAGCTGACGCCAATAGTTTCCAGGCAATCCAAGCAATAGCGACCGTGGCAAGATGCACAATCCAGGAACTTCCGCGGAGTCACTTTTGTTCCACATTTATTGCATATGGCGGGGACCATAATTTACGTTATAGTGAGCACAAAACTAGGCAAGAACTGTAGTTAAAAACAACAAAATATAATAAATATTTAGAGAGAAAATTTTATTTATGTTTCAAGTTGACAAGCTGTCAATGTATACCCTATGTTATGTCACTGTAATAGTTTAAGAGGCGTACCGATAAAAAACTGTGCATTTCAAATAATAAAATCAGATCGATATAGTTAGGTAAAATAAATTTAATCTTTGGAAATTAACCAGGAGGTTTTATCTTAGCTGAATGTAGTACTTTTGTGTCACTACCGCATTTCCGGTACTCACAGTACAGATTCTACGAAACCTCTTCCAAACTATCTATTCCAACATCTTTTTTTGTATGCAGTTTTCTAAATTGTGGGACTGTCGTCAATATATCTGGCCATTCTTCCCGTGTTCCTTAAGATATCCTTGACATATAGATAATAATATATCCTTACCAGATTTTTGCACTTATTTCGCTTCATATAACTATGCCAAAGAGACTAGATTTGTATAAGATTAAATAACTGATTAAAGACCCAAAAAAAAATACGTCCCCTTCACAGGGTATTACCGCCCCCAAGGCAGAGGTATTTATATTTAAAAGAAGACGTGGAGATTAACCAGAAATATTGGTCACTTCTGCGGAATATGAAATCGTGCAGTGGGGAATAAAAAAAAGCTTGGAAAAATAGATTTGAATGAATACTGAAATTGTGTGTAGGTACATTTTTTGTTTTTTCAACTGAAAATAATACAATAGGGTCTCTAAATTGATGTAATACCCTATATGAAAATTAAAATATTTGTATCGAGCAAAATGGTCGTTTGATTATATTTAAAGTGATTAACTATGTCCCACGAAAGTTTAACTCAAATTAGTAATATCGGATTTTAAAATAAAACTATGAAAACGGATAAACTCGCGTATATTAACTAATTTTAACTTCATTCCGACGTTTCGAACACTTTACAGGGTTCGTGGTCTGCGGATGACTGACAATGGAGGAAATTTGATAGATCTACCTCCATCAAAATAAGAAAGATAAGTACAAAACTACCCACCAAAGAAAAATTACTAAACCACAGACAATAAATTTTAAGGGTGGATGTACATACAAAATTTGCAAATTAAGCTAGTTATTCATTACAAATATTTTCAGAATGAAGACAAGAGACAAAATAAATAATCTACGCCGGTTCCATCCCTACGCCACTGCCTGAGAAGTATTTCCTTCCTTTGTATGATTGTATTGTTAGGAAGGTATCCCAAAATTGGGACCGGCAAGAAACTCAGCGGGACAACTCTTTTCAAAAAACATTTGTAGTACATCTTAAGATCATCATGCATTAAACCGAAACATGCAATTTTGATTAATAAGGAAATTTAAAAAAATTTGTAAAACTTTAAGGCCCAGCACACAGGTGAAACGCAACTGCAACGAAACTGCTACTACTAGTTACTTTTTTCGTTTATTTGAGTTTATGCCATAGATACCTTTGAGAAACAACACACGACGCAACTAGTTAGAAACCGGTTTGAAACGCGTTGCAGATCAGTTGCTTTGAAACCAGCGTGCAGGAAACTCGTGTCGGATTTCGCGTCTTTTCTGTTCGACAAAATGGATGACGATGAAAATAAAAATATTCAATTTGTATTGGAAGTCGAGAAACATCCTTGCTTGTACAATACAACACTTTCTGGCTATTCTCGCAGGAATGAGACTGATAAAGCATGGGCTGAAATTGGAAAAATAATGAATATGACAGGTGAGTTGATAATTTTGTTTATTTAATTATTCTTAAATACAATAATTCTTCATCACTTGAACTAGACATTTTGGGCACGTCTGTCTGGTCTCAAAATCGGAATGATTGTGACTAATTTCATCACATTTAGGTTGCGGCGTATGTGGAAAACGTTTGAAACTGGTTTCAAACCTATAATTTCAAAACAATTTCGTTGCAGTTGCGTTTCACCGTGTGTGCTGGGCCTAATAAAATCGAAAGAAGCTTTTCTCTACCACCAGCTTGGGATCCAGTTGTTCATCTGATAAAGGAACAGTCTAGACATAAACCGTGAGGCTGATGTATTTGGCGGTGGTGACCATTACCCCCCCTTTTTAGTACTGGCAAAATTTTTTCAAAATTATTTTAAATTTCCTTATTAATCAAAATTGTATGTTTCGGTTTAATGCATGATGATCTTAAGATGTACTACAAATGTTTTTTGAAAAGAGTTGTCCCGCTGAGTTTCTTGCCGGTCCCAATTTTGGGATACCTTCCTAACAATACAATCATACAAAGGAAGGAAATACTTCTCAGGCAGTGGCGTAGGGATAGAACCGGCGTAGATTATTTATTTTGTCTCTTGTCTTCATTCTGAAAATATTTGTAATGAATAACTAGCTTAATTTGCAAATTTTGTATGTACATCCACCTTTAAAATGTATTGTCTGTGGTTTAGTAATTTTTCTTTGGTGGGTAGTTTTGTACTTATCTTTCTTATTTTGATTACGTAATCCTCGCGGTAACCGAAGAAAATATTATCGGATTTTAAATCGGAATTTACGTAAAAGTAAAAGGTTAGAAGGGCAGCGATCGTCAAGGTATAGTAATTATGGTGCCATTTATCAAGTCTAAAAATGCTACAAAGATACATCAAAAGATATTACTTACGTAACTACCCAATATAAACTTTGATTGCATGAAAAATACTCTGACAACATACGTACCTGGTACGTACAGTTGGCCTTGCTACTGTGGCCTCATGACACCTTAAGGTGCCCTTAGAGGTTAAAGGGTTAACGGTTTCTCTGATTTTGAATGTAACAGGCCACAGTTTCTACAATAATTTCTCAATTATTACTTTCATTCAACCCAACAAAGGTCGTTTTACTTACAGTGTTACTCGCCTGCTGATTCCTTGATTTGGCTTATTACTATAAGTAGCTACTACACTAGTATTTTTAATTTATTCGATATAGTTTATAATTTCAATAGCATCATACCGATGCACTTGCAGCTAATAGCTTGAAAAATCTTCAAAGAATATTACAGTTAAAAGGGGCTATAGAAATGTCTGGGTATCTTGAAAGATGCAGTGTCAAGAGAAGTGTTTACGTCTGCCGCGGCGTTGTATTTGTATACGAATTTACGAACCTCATGTCATAAACGTAGCGTGGGACGCCCTCCGGCTAGATGGCGGGATGATTTGCATAGGGGGGCTGGCAGAAGCTGGATGCATAAAGCAGCAGACCGAGCTCTGTGGCGTACCTTGGGGGAGGCCTATATCCAGCAGTGGACTGCAACGGGCTGATGATGATGATGATGATGTCATAAACGCCATCGACAATGTGGTCATTTTGCCCAGATAAAATCACAAATAATCGATTTGTTTTACCTTACCTCTCATACAACTTCTCTCGACTCTGACTCGATTTAATAAGTCGACTAGTCATTTGTGATGTAAGGACTGCGTGATTCCGATTTGTTATTTATCTATGTTAGAACCTTCAACAATCCACACATCCACAGCGTTATCGCTTTAGCCATTACTCTAAACGGCTATCTATTACGCTAGCGCCTATTGCGAAATCTCTACGCGAATCTGTGATTTAGGACACTAAATCTTTTTTCGTATAAACTTCATTCTTTGGTTGGTTTGGTATTTTATTTTACACTTGATCGCGTACGGTTAGCCAAATAAATAATCCCTTATTTTACATAGAAATGTTTACTTAAGATTAAAGTATTGTAAAAAATTGTTTGGGTGTCCAAAGTTGATGATGATGATGATGAAAGTATTGTGTGATATTTGCATTTTGTGCACCAAATAATTTTATATAGTAGGCCTACCATGAGTTGCCACGACGTCATTAACGCGCGTTTACTCTGTATCCATCCCGCTCGTACTCGCAAATTAGTGTAATTTTTTTGTAATCTAAGTAGGTAGTTACCTAAAATATTTGTAAAGTTGACTGAATTTGACAAATTTAAAAAGAAGAGTTGTTGGTACGTGAAGAACAGACACGACAGAGTAGTAAGATCTAGAGTTGATTTTTATTTTTGACTAATAATTGAAACCCATTACACAAAAATCGACTATTGTCCTAGTTGACTTTAGTCCCTATAAAAAAATCGACCTTTTAAACTCTCGTTAGTTGAAAGAGCCGATTTTTTGTTTGATAGGGACTTGTATTCACCTTTATTTATTTTAGCTCGAGGACATCAAAAATTACACTGGAAAAAATGCTAAGTTGGATTTATCAGATTTTGCGTAATTCCAACCGGAAATTAAGGTTGATTGGGTCCTATCTCAATTTTTATTTTTATTTTACCAAACTTTTTATGTTGGCATTCTACTAAATAAATTTGGTTGATTACACCAGTTTTTTGTTGATTTCACCAGTTGTTTGCTATAATGTACAATGTTCTTTGTTGATTTAACCAGAACTCTGGTCTCTGGTATCGACTTCAACCTTTTTAGTTTTGTAAATTTGATAGCAAGGATTTGTTACATATATCAAAGTTTCCTCGTAATATAGCCAACCTAAGTCACTTTGGTAAATATTTTTTTCAGTGTAGGCTCTCGAAGAATTACCATAGAATCAGTTGAAGTATTACGTAATTCTGGGGGCACGAAGAAACCCACATAACCACTCACATACATTAACCCTAAAAACAGTAAGCTACATAAGTACTTATTAGGGCAGTCATGTAAAAACTGTAAGACACTAATAGACGCCATTTATTATAAGATAAGTAAAGTAAGCCTGAAAGACTCTCTTTTACTTATTATATTTATTTATTTACTCGGGAACGTATAAGTTAACCTCAGTCGTCAAACTTAGTAAACAATTTTCGAACCTCCAAATACACTATTTTACTCTAAATCTGCCACTACCTATACCAAGCTACTTGAGTCCGTATATTAAATATAAGTTAATTTTATTTAAAATTCACAAGTGCTTTAAGGTGAAGGAAAACATCGTGAGGAAACCTGCATACACCTGCGAAGAAATTCAAAGGTGTATGTGAAGTCCCCAACAAGTACCGGTCCAGAGTTGGGACCACGCAAAATAGGCACGTATGATGTCGAGAAAAACAACAACAACAAGATAATTTTCGCCAAGGGATCGTTTTATATTTAAATCAAGGAAATAGCAGTTTATTCATGTCAGGAAACCCGCACTTTTAAGAAAGTTGATCATTGGATAAGACAACTATGAATGAATGGACCTTAGAAAGGTATATCAACTACCACAGTGTAATTTCTTCCGTGGTTAGACCCTGTTTGATGTAGGTATATCAATTAGGTCCCTTGGGAATAAAATATTCAAAAGGTTCAGTTCAGGCCTATATCTAACTAACGTGGAATGATATAAAATTAACATACATGATCCAGTAACTACAAAGGTGTGCTTTGACGTTAACTAATTTGATTAAAATATAATTATACGACAATATACATGAAGGAACAGAATGACAATCCTTCCTGCTACCGACCAAGTCTACCAACCATTACGATGAACTTTTAGTATATTTAGTACCAACATCGAAATATCTTTTAAAAATTGCAACCACACATGCCACACATACAAAGTGAGTGATTAGTTACAGTTCAATAGTATGGAAAAGTCAATTTTCAATGTACGTTTTCCATGTTGGTATCATGAAAGTTCATCGTAGGTTTACTTTGATAGCCTTTTGCTTTTGTGTGGGGTCGCAGTTCTAACCTAACCTAAACCTACTTTGATAGCTGTTCGCTTATGTATGGGGTCACAGTTTTACCCTAACATAAACCTATTTTAATAGCCGTTCGTTTCTGTGTGGGGTCGCACTGGTCGCAGTTCTTACTTAACCTAAATCTACTTTGATAGCCGTTTGCTTATGTGTGGGGTCGCAGTTCTAACCTATCCTGAACCTACTTTGATAGCTGTTTGCTTATCTGTGGGGTCACAGTTTTAACCTAACCTAAACCTATTTGAATAACCGTTCATTTCGGCGTGGAATCGCAATGGTCGCAGTTTTAACCTAACCTTAAACAACTTTGATAGCCGTTTGCTCATGTGTGGGGTCGCAGTTCTAACCTAACCTAAACCTACTTTAATAGCCGTTAGTATCTGTGTAGGGTTGGAGTTCAAACCTAACATAAACCAACTTTCAAAGCCGTTCGTTGCTGTGTGGGGTTACTATGCAAACCTAACCTGAACCTCCTTTGATAGTCGTTCGTTGTTGTGTGGAGTCGCATTTCTAATCTCACCCAAAACCTACTTTGATAGCCGTTCGTTTCTGTGTGGGGTCGCAGTTCTAACCTTTCGTAAACCTAAGTAGAATCTTACCTTATTACATTCTGTTTGAAGTCTGTTTCATTGAGCAGCATATTAGTATGATATAATTAAATAATTAATTGCAAATAAACTACACGAATTAGAAAGCTGAATTTACAGTGAGGCGGCCCGCGTACCCGCGCTGCTTATACATACATATACTGTCCGCGAGCTGTCAAACAAATATTTGAAATTCGTTCGCTTTGAATCATATGTCGCCATGCAAAATTGTAGATATCTTTAACGAACAAACAAATAAATATGGTTTTGTCTAGACTTAAAAACTAAAACCTCACAATGACCTTTTATGTAGCAAACTGCATTACTTACCAAAATTTAATATTAAAAGTATCTACGTATTCATCGTACCTATGTTACTCGTATATAACATGGTATGTAGATAAATACCTACATCTTCATTGGCAAGAACACTTCTATGAAGTTTTGAATTAAATAGCCCAACGAATCTGGTTTCTTCTTACAAATTTTAACCTTCCATTTAACCCCCATAGGGAATGAATTTTCAAAAAACCTGAAACACGTGTTTACTTATTTATTGTTAAAAACATTCATGTGAAGTTTCGAATAAAATAGCCCAACCAATCTTATTTCCCCATACAAACTTTAACCCTCCATTTAACCCCTTAAAGGGATGAATTTTCAAAAAACCTGAAACACGTGTTTACTTATTTATTATTAAAAACATTCCTGTGAAATTTCGAATAAAATAGCCCAACTAATCTTTTTTCCCCATACAAATTTTAACCCTCCATTTAACCCCCATAGGGAATGAATTTTCAAAAAACCTGAAATAAGTGTTTACTTATTTATTGTTAAAAACATTCATGTGAAGTTTCGAATAAAATAGCCCAACTAATCTTATTTCCCCATACAAACTTTAACCCTCCATTTAACCCCCATAGGGAATGAATTTTCAAAAAACCTGAAATACGTGTTTACTTATTTATTGTTAAAAACATTCATGTGAAATTTCGAATAAATAGCCCAACCAATCTTATTTCCCCATACAAACTTTAACCCTCCATTTAACCCCTTTAAGGGATGAATTTTCAAAAAACCTGAAACATGTGTTTACTTATTTATTATTAAAAACATTCCTGTGAAGTTTCGAATACAATAGCCCAACTAATCTTATTTCCCCATACAAACTTTAACCCTCCATTTAACCCCCATAGGCAATGAATTTTCAAATAACCTGAAATACGTGTTTACTTATTTATTGTTAAAAACATTCCTGTGAAGTTTCGAATAAAATAGCCCAACTAATCTTATTTTCCCATACAAACTTTAACCCCCCATTTAACCCCTTTACGGGACGAATTTTCAAAAATCCGTTCTTAGTGCGCCTCTAAACATTATAAAAAATCTACATGCCAAGTTTGAACTCTCTAGGACCAGCGGTTCGGGCTGTGCGTTGATTTAAGTCAGTCAGTCAGTCAATCAGTCAGGACATTGCCGTTTATATAATATATATAGACTAGCTTTTGCCCGCGGCTTCGCACGCGTAGATTTTGGACTTCTATGAAAAAAAATATTTTCAACCGACTTCAAAAAAGAAGGAGGTTACCATTTCAATTGTATGTAGTTATATATTATGCATGTTACACGGTTTCCTGCAAATAATGAATCCTATTTTGTTTTTTTTTTCTCAGGAGATTCAAAAGTGGCCGAAATAAGTTTAATATTTGTGATTTTTTTTTTTGGGTTTCGCCTTGACTTGTCGACGATCATTTAATCAAATGTTGTTTAAAAGACAACGGTTCAAGTATTTTCATTTCATCGACAAGTCATTCTGTCGAAGAATAATTTTCAGTAAATTTTAATCGGGGAAGTTTGAATGGTGCGTAGGGCGAGTAGGGTTCGGGTTCGGTTACGGGTTCTTATTTTAGTTTGGTTTAAATTTAGTAATATTTATTCCGCAGTTCTAAACTAACCCTGAACCTACTTTGATAGCTGTTTGCTTATATGTGGGGTCACAGTTGTAACCTAACTTAAACATATTTTAATAGCCTTTCGTTTCTATGTGGGGTCGCACTGGTCGCAGTTTTAACCAAACCTAAACCTACTTTGATAGCCGTTTACTTTTGTGTGGGGTCGCAGTTCTAACCTAAACTAAACCTACTTTGATAGCCGTTTGCTTTTGTGTGGGGTCGCAGTTCTAACCTAACCTATTTTGATTGCCGTTTTCTTTTGTGTGGGGTCACAGTTCTAACCTAAACTAAACCTGCTTTGATAGCCGTTTGCTTATGTGTGGGGTCGCAGTTCTAACCTAACCTAAACCTACTTTGATAGCTGTTCGCTTATGTGTGGGGTCGCAGTTCTAACCTAAACTAAATAACTATAGTTCTCCGTGCGGTGACGGAGTAAGAATACAAAAATCACCGCCCCTCTCTTCCCGTGGGTGTCGTAGGAGTCGACTAAGGGAAATACTGAGTAACCAGCTTCTCAGCCGGTGGTAGGGTATTTTTACTAGTACCCGCCTGGTTGGCTACCACCGTACATTCGGTGTAAACGCCCGTGAAATGACTTACCTTCGTGTTTGCCGTGTTTCGGGGTCAGCCGGTGTATTTACCAGCATCTAGCGGGCCAGCAAGGCGGTGGCAACTAACAGGTTACTGATTGTCTCCTGTTCGTTGCCGCCGCGATTTGGGTTCTACTTTTCACTTACGATCAGGTGGAGTGGAGCCACTTTGTTGTGCCAACGTTATTTTTATTGGGTCGGCAACGCGCATGTGACACCCTGAGGTTGCAGGCGCCCATAGGCTACGGTGACTGCTTTCCATCAGGCGGGCCGTATGCTTGTTTGCCACCGACGTGGTATAAAAAAAAAAAAAAAAAACCTACTTTGATAGCCGTTTGCTTTTGTGTGGAGTCGCAGTCCTAACCCTAAACTAAACTTGCTTTGATAGCCGTTTGCTTATGTGTGGGGTCGCAGTTCTAACCTAACCTAAACCTACTTTGATAGCTGTTCGCTTATGTGTGGGGTCGCATTTCTAACCTAAACTAAACCTACTTTGATAGCCGTTTGCTTTTGTGTGGGGTCGCAGTTCTAACCTAACCTAAACCTTTTTTGAAAGCTGTTCGCTTATGTATGGGGTCACAGTTTTACCCTAACATAAACCTATTTTAATAGCCGTTCGTTTCTGCGTGGGGTCGCACTGGTCGCAGTTCTTACTTAACCTAAACCTACTTTGATAGCCGTTTGCTTATATGTGGGGTCGCAGTTCTAACCTAACCTGAACCTACTTTGATAGCTGTTTGCTTATCTGTGGGGTCACAGTTCTAACGTAACCTAAACCTATTTCAATAACCGTTCATTTCTGCGTGGAATCGCAATGGTCGCAGTTTTAACCTAACCTTAAACTACTTTGATAGCCGTTTGCTCATGTGTGGGGTCGCAGTTCTAACCTAACATAAACCTACTTTAATAGCCGTTAGTTTCTGTGTGGAGTTGGAGTTCAAACCTAACATAAACCTACTTTCAAAGCCGGTCGTTGCTGTGTGGGGTTACTATTCAAACCTAACCTGAACCTCCTTTGATAGCCGTTCGTTTCTGTGTGGGGTCGCAGTTCTAACCTTTCCTAAACCTAAGTAGAATCTTACCTTATTACATTCTGTTTGAAGTCTGTTTCATTGAACAGCATATTAGTATGATATAATTAAATACTTAATTGCAAATAAACTACACGAATTAGAAAGCTGAATTTACAGTGAGGCGGCCCGCGTACCCGCGCTGCTTATACATACATATACTGTCCGCGAGCTGTCAATCAAACATTTGAAATTCGTTCGCTTTGAATCATATGTCGCCATGCAAAATTGTAGATATTTTTTACGAACAAACAAATAAATATGGTTTTGTCTAGACTTAAAAACTAAAACCTCACAATTACCTTTTATGTAGCAAACTGCATTACTTACCAAAATTTAATATTAAAAGTTTCTACGTATTCATCGTACCTAGGTATGTTACTCGTATATAACATGGTACGTAGATAAATACCTACATCTTCATTGGCAAGAACACTTCTATGAAGTTTTGAATTAAATAGCCCAACGAATCTGGTTCCTTCTTACAAACTTTAACCATCCATTTAACCCCCATAGTAGTAGAGGTCCAAATGGAAAAAATTGTGCGCTGTGAGTTACAGTTTTGTAATTTTTACCAGAGCTAGAGGGTGTAAAAATAAATATTTTTAGATGTGGAGGGAAAACCAATTCCCCCCCTGAACGAGGGGGGAGGGGGGTGAATGTTCAAACGGGAGGGTTATGTTAAAAATTTTTTCGCCTAATATTTAGGCCTACTATTCATTGTTTGGTATCATTTTCATATAAAACAGACACGGGGAATTCGTTTTTGATAATAAATATGAGGATTTTCATATATAAAAAAAATATTATTTGTATAAAGGTAAAATAACCACCGTTTTTATTTTGATTGTTGCGTTATATAAGTATTACCAAATAAATATATTAAAATAAAAAAATACTACAAGATAGCATATTTATTGTAGTTTTTAAAAATATATACTTTTTGGAACTTTCTATCCAAAAATAAGTTGTAAAAAAATTGCACCTGTCGCGTACCTCGAATAAAAAAGGAACGTTGCTTTGACTTATTGTTAACAGTACGTTTCTACTGCGGGAATTTAGCGATTTTGCGTAAACAAAATACTCCATAATGTCTGTTAGGGTAAATTGCCACAACCTGGGTTAACCATGCAACCCGGGTTAAACGTTTATTTCACACGGAATTTGATAATTGATAAATTTCTTATGAAGTGAGTGACTGACCCAGCACTATACAGAGGATGTCCGAGACGTCAGCCTAAGTGATATTAGAATGGCTTTTGAACAGCTCAAAAATAACAGGGCGTCTGGGGAAGACGGAATTATAGCTGAGCATCTGAAGCCAGGTGGTAAACCAATCCTTATGGCCCTTCAGAAGTTGTTCAACTCCGGGAGGGAGAATGCCTTAGGCATGGAACAGAAGAGTGGAGCATCTGAAGCCAGGTGGTAAACCAATCCTTATGGCCCTTCAGAAGTTGTTCAACTCCGGAAGGGAGAATGCCTTAGGCATGGAACAGAAGAGTGGTGGTACTGTTCTTCAAAAAAGGTGACAAAGCTTTATTGAAGAACTACCGATCGATCTCACTTCCGAGCCATATTTATAAGATGTTTTCAAGAGTCATTACGCATCGTCTTGCACGCAGGATTGCTGACTTCCAGCCTCCCGAACAAGCCGGTTTCCGAATTGGCGTTTCGTAAATGTTATACAGAAGACCGAGGAATAGGTATAACCTGCCCCTCTGTTTAGCGTTTGTGGACTACGATAAGGCGGATTTCCATGACGTACTAATGCGGTTTAATTTAGGTCGAGAGAAAGGGACAAGGCTATACGAGTCGTGTATCACTGCCCCTTTCCCAGAACCTAAACTGAATCGCATTAGTACGTCATGGTAATCCCCAAGGCCTTCGATTTGATCGAACCTCTGGGCAGTACTACAGTCTCTTTAACGGTACCAAGTAGACTACCGCTATGTCGAAATGTTGTTGTGGTCTTGGCTGAGACCTTCGAAGATTTCAGTACGATGCTCGCTGACCTCAGTAGCGCCTTCGAGCGAGTTCGTCTTAGGATGAACATGGATAAGACGAAAACTCCCGTTACAATCGGAGACTAAACTCGAAAGTGTAGACGACTATAATATACCTAGGACAAGCTACCCAGTTAAGTAGGTCCAACTTTGAGTAAGAGGTCAATCATCGAATCCGACTAGGTTGGGCAGCGCTTGGGAAGCTACGACACATCTTTTCGTCCAATATTCCGCAGTTCTTGAAGACAAAAGTATTAAAAGAGTGATGACATACGGTACTGAAACGTTGTCGCTTAGAATGGGCCTCATAAGAAAGCTTAAAGTCACCCACAGGGCAATGGAGAGGGCTATGGTGGGAGTCTCTCTGCGAGGTCGTATAAGAAATGTGACGATCCGCAGCAGAACCAAAGTATAGCTCCATAGCTTTCCGAATCACTAAACTTAAGTGGCAGTGGGCGGGGCACATTGCACGTAGAACCGATGGTCAATGCGGCGGCCTCGCAGGTGGAAGGCACAGCGTAGGTAGGCCCCCCACAAGGTGGACAGTGAAGGTCTCAGGAGTCCGCTGGACGCGAGTGGCGCAGGACCGGTCATTGTGGCAATCTTTGGGGGAGGCCTATGTTCAGCAGTGGACGTCTTTCGGCTGATATGGTAATAATGATGATTTATGAAGTAAACGTTTAACAATTGATTGTCAAATTCCATATGATTATAAACTTTTAACGTGGGTGAACTAGGTTAGTTGTTTAGTCCCGGTTAGTGAAAATTACCTTTATCGTCTTTGGTAATGAGATCATTACCTAATGATACCTGAAAAATGATTACCCATTCCGATTCATTCATACGCGGTATACAATAATCGATAAAATCTAAAAATAGAATCTGAACAAATAAAATTCTTAATAATCTTAGGTTATTTAAAAAAAAGAAGATCAGAAAATATTCAATTTACTTTCATATCAATAAATATTTACAATTGTAATATGAACAATAATATGCAAGTACAAAAATATGTATAATCTATGAGCAGTTGCCGGCACAAAAGTCTGTTTTTTAAGATTACGCGGAGGTTTTTGTTGAAGGTACGCGTCAGGTAAATTTTTTTTTCAGTGAATTTTTGTATGAAAGACTACAAAATGTGTATATTTTTTAAAACTGCAATAAATTGCTATCTTACACAATTTTTTTTGATTGGATAAGTTTGTTTATTAATACTTATATGACGCTTAAATTAAAATAAGAACGGTAACTTTTTTACTTTTACTCCAATAAATCTACATTTTTATATGAAATTGCTCATGTTTATGATAAAAAAAAACCGGCCAAGTGCGAGTCGGACTCGCGCGCGAAGGGTTCCGTACCATTATCGATTTATTATAAAAAAATACAGTTAAATCAACCTACCTCAAAAACTATAGAAGATAATTTAATCAAACCAAAAATCGTTGATAGAGTTTATTAATGTGCATAACATATATTTTTTTTAGAATTTTATGTCGCGTAGTTTAAAAAATAGAGGGGGGGGGACACATTTATCAGACTTTGAGAGCTGATATCTCGAAAACGATTTGCTTAAATAAACATGAGATTTATAAACCTTCATATCATTTTCAAAGACCTTTCTAGTAATACCCCACACGCTTATATAAAACAAAAAAAAATTCTATCCCTCAGTTACATGTATGGAGGGCCCCCAACCCAATGGTTTTTTTTAAAATTTAGTATCATAATCCTGTAGCGGTTCATATAACACATATCCTTACCAAATTTCGTTACTGTAGCATTTATAGTTTCCGAGTAAATCGGCTGTGACAGACGGACAGACGGACAGACGGACAGACGGACATGACGAATCTATAAGGGTTCCGTTTTTGCCATTTTGGCTACGGAACCCTAAAAATGGATTTTCCAGGTCCGTTTTACACTAAAATGATACCAAACAATGCATGGTAGGCCTTATTAATTAGTAAAAAAATATTAAACGCAACCCTTCCGAATGCACATTCACCCCCCTCCCCCCGCGCTCAGGGGGGGAATTGGTTTTCCCTCCACATCTAAAAACAACTATTTTGAGACCCTCCAGCTCTGGTTAAAATTACAAAACTGTAACTCGCAGCGCACAATTTTTCTCAACTTTGTATGGACCGTGACCCTTACTATAGGGAATGAATTTTCAAAAAACCTGAAACACGTGTTTACTTATTTATTGTTAAAAACATTCATGTGAAGTTTCGAATAAAATAGCCCAACCAATCTTATTTCCCCATACAAACTTTAACCCTCCATTTAACCCCTTTAAGGGATGAATTTTCAAAAAACCTGAAACACGTGTTTACTTATATATTATTAAAGACATTCCTGTGAAGTTTCCAATAAAATAGCCCAACTAATCTTATTTCCCCATACAAACTTTAACCCTCGATTTAACCCCCATAGGGAATGAATTTTCAAAAAACCTGATTTAAGTGTTTACTTATTTATTGTTAAAAACATTCATGTGAAGTTTCGAATAAAATAGCCCAACTAATCTTATTGCCCCATACAAACTTTAACCCTCCATTTAACCCCTTTAAGGGATGAATTTTCAAAAAACCTGAAACATGTGTTTACTTATTTATTATTAAAAACATTCCTGTGAAGTTTCGAATAAAATAGCCCAATAATCTTATTTCCCCATACAAACTTTAACCCTCCATTTAACCCCCATAGGCAATGAATTTTCAAAAAACCTGAAATACGTGTTTACTTATTTATTGTTAAAAACATTCCTGTGAAGTTTCGAATAAAATAACCCAACTAATCTTATTTTCCCATACAAACTTTAACCCCCCATTCAACCCCTTTACGGGACGAATTTTCAAAAATCCGTTCTTAGTGCGCCTCTAAACATTATAAAAAATCTACATGCCAAGTTTGAACTCTCTAGGACCAGCGGTTTGGGCTGTGCGTTGATTTAAGTCAGTCAGTCAGGACATTGCCGTTTATATATATAGATTTAACAATATAACAGTCGCTCACGGGTCTATTGGACCCTATTACCTTATTTTATAAAATAGTCTGTAAGACCCAGTAGCTACTATTTAATTTATGTATCCTTTTATCTGCTCAAAATAGGTACACTGGACCCGTTAGCGTTAAAAGTATTATCGACATAATTTGAGGCGATCATAGGCACCTATAAATATGCGTAATTTTAGCATTTTAACTTGCGTACACGCCATTGGTGATGGTACATTGTGAACCGTATGCATGTTTGCTATCAACGCGGCATAAAGAATATCGATATGTTATCGAGCTTCTCTCTTCTTATTGAAGCACAAAATCTTACTTTATTTATGTAGGTACACCAACTGCAAATCTGCATTTTTATGCGAATTACATGAAATGTTTCAAATTACTGTACAAAACGTTAATAATGAGAAATAACATGGGTGATTGCAGGGATTCGAGTCATTTAATAAAATAACTTCTAGAATGCTCTAGTATCTAGTTTCTTTAACACTAGGGATAAAAATCAAATCTTGGCAACATCCAAGATGATAAACATCAATAATACAGAGTTCATTCATTTCGCTACCTACCTTACTTGCAAGTTTTCTTCAAGTTTGTTACCGATTAATATCCGCCGAGATTTTCAATATTTTCTATCAAACTCCAATCGAAAAGTTTTTACCCAACAAACCTGAATATCAACTTTCGCTTCATTTTATCGTTATATTCTTCTCTGCACTGAATGCAATTATATTTTGTATCTACTTGGACACCGGTAATGAAAAAATATAAACAAAATATCTTTTTGATATTTTCTAAATATAAATGATTTAAAAATTCAATCATTCAATTTTATAATATCATTTCAGATAGTTTTAATGGATAGAATAATGTAAGTGATTAACAAAGAAATAAATAAATATAAAGCAATGCGCACGTCATAATTGTATGAACAGTGTAAGTTTACGTAGGTACCATAAACCGGGGTTACTTTGATTTGCGGGTCGACTTTGATAACAACTTCCGCCGACTACAAAATTGCATATTATTAATGAATCGAAAAATTTATTAGCATTATTTTTTTCATTATTAGCTACACTAACAATTGCTTTACTACATAGTACCCAAGTTGCTACGCTATCATTATCGTCTAGAAAAAAATATTATTTTTAAGTACGGTTTTGATCCTGATTTTTATGGCTTCAAAACTTTGACTGTACTTTAATCTGAAATAAATATACGAGTATTTTAAATGCTTTATGGTAAATAGTGTTTATTCGTAAGTAGGAAAAAAATATAAATTCATTTTTATGGGATCCCTTTCTTTCCCATATATTTGTTAATCCGAATTTCGTTAGTCAAAAATTGATATCCATATAATTTACTGATATAAGCATCAATGGTCATAATTTTTGTTAAGTATAACGATTAATAGATCTAACATTACTAACCTATAACATTACATACTTTAATTACAAAAGTATAACTAACCGAATTTCATCCAAAAAATTGAATATTAAATACGAAATTTATAACTTTCCTTAATTTAAATTAAGAAATTTATTGGACTATGATGCAACTTAGGAAACTTCCTTACGTACTCAACTCTAAGGCAGGTTAGTGTAGGTACGACGACGAGCGAAGCGAGGAGGAGTGTTAGGTTGAACTGTGACCTTACAGAGCGCGAGCCGAGCGAGCGAAGCGAGCGTGCCGCGGCAGCGGCCGGCGAAGCGCCAGGACCGACTTTTAAAATAATACTCTTACTATTTACTTACTAACTAAGTTTGTTACCAAGTTTACTTACTAAATTTATTAGGTGGTGTATCATTACATTGACATAATCACGCGACAACAAATAATTACAACTTGCGAATATAGACGTTGTAACAGTTATAATAAGGAAGGTTAATGCTTTTAACATTCTGGAAATGATGCTGTGTGGATTTCAAAAGTTATGGGCATCGACTTTTGTGACTAACAATAATTATGACCTACATAAAACTGACCACCGATTTATAATATTAATTTTTATGACTTATGACAATATGACTAAAAAAAATTCGGACCTATAACAAAAAATCGAACTTCAAACTTTATGGGAACCAATAGAGACCCCAAAGTAACCCCACCCATTAAAAATACATATAACTAAAAAAGTACCGAACCGAATTTTATTTTTTTATTTTTTACGGACTTTTTAGGTGGGTAACTTTCAATTTGCACCAAAAACAGAGGTGGTATCAATAGAGGTAATATCATTCTCAATGTAACTTTGATCACGTTGTTTTTATTTTTTATTTCGTTAAATAAAGGTCCTATTTTTTATATTTTGCAGGTTGGTTCTTGAGAAAAACTCGATTATTATATCTTAATTTAATTTTTTTATGTTCATTAATCTCATCAGAAAATGCATCTAAAGTTCAAAATTGATCAAAGTTTTCGGTACCTACTGCCTATTTTATAAATTATACTCTTTATGTTTTTCTACATTATGAATAGGTATATTTACTAACTTAAGTAATAAGAAGTAATAGCTTCGCCTACACCAAACAATTTAATAATTGTAGTCTCTAAGGTACTATAATAAATGGCTATTATTATTGTCTAGAACTAATTTCCCATTCAGTTCTAAAATAACAACACAATTTAGTAATAACTCAACGCGTAGGTATCAACAATCCCATTTAGTCCCCGAGCACGACACGTCTTGCCAAACAGCTTTCCATTCCTGAAAATGAATGTTGAATTTAACATGATGGTTCAAACTTCACTTCATTACCCTCTTCAAATCCAGCCTCATAAACTCATAAGGTAAGACGAATCACGTAACAAGGAAATCTCGAAATCATTTATGTTAAAACGTGACAATTTTACCTGAGAAGTGCTATAGTCCTGCCTCAGATTTCCCACAGGTAATATCTTATAGAAGACCCGTTTCACTTTTGACAAACTTCCGTGAGAACTTTCATTCCTTCGAGGGTTTTACTAGTGTCTTTGCGAAATATTCCCTTTTCATTGTCATTTTAATTTAAAAATATGCTTTATTCCAAGTATTGTATAATTTTCTCTAAGGATCGATCATGAACGGAAATAATCATATTTTTTTTTCGTTGGTTTATGATAATCTAATATTTAAAATAAATAATAACCAAACTTATAAAAAGAAACCGATTTCTCCAAGATCCCATCAGACCCCGACTGGGTGCCAACGGGACCATCTCGGTTATCGTGATATTGAGTAATACGTCCATTTGTTGTGCACATGCTTAATGCAAATTTAAGACTTATATGGTTTTCTCATAGATACCATTGTCAGAACTGGACCAAATTATCATAATCATTCATCAAAATTTGTTCACCCCGTCGAAAGTTCCGAAATAACAAGCATAAAAAAACATTACAGTCGAACTGAAAACCACTTCTTTTCTTTTGAAGTCGGTTGGAAAAATGAATTAAACTTAGCGTAAATTAATAAAGCTTTATCCCACAATCAGCTATTAAGTTACAGATAAAATAAGAAACGGATAAATTAATACTGTTACTTTAAGGTTTCTGTTACTTTAAAGTTTCTTGTTACTTTAAGGTTTCTTGTTACTTTAAGGTTTCTTTGTTACTTTAAAATTTCTTGTTATTTTAAGGTTTTTTGTTACTTTAAGGTTTCTATTTTCTTTTTGTGTATATTGTATAAATCTGTTACACCCTAAGGGTTTCATGCTTTATACTGTGTTGTGTAAACATGCTTGCTTTGAATAAATGAAATGAATGACAAAATGAAATAAACTTAGAAAACTTAGGTCCTTTCACTATTTAAAATACGGAAAATAATTACGTACTATAAAGACTGTAGTTAATAACATATGGATATATTTCAGTGTCCTTTTGTAAATAATTAATGTTGCGTCATTACTGTCATTAGATAACAACTAATGGATGATTTGATGTTATTTCCGGAGCAAGTTTATTGAAGCATTCATTATGATATGAACACTAAAATACGTATGAAAAGCTTATCTAATTTTTACAATAAATGATACCTATCTACGTATCCATTTCGACGCTATTTCCTTTGATGATGTTCTTTATATCGTATGTTAGTTAGACATCTAAAATAAGATATCACAAACTATCCACCAGGTACTCCATTTCAATTAAGCCGATTATTGGTTAAACTTATGAAATGTCTTATCAATTGAATACACAAGTAGGGTGTCCATACTTTGTGCTGCAAATGCTGGAATAAATGCCTTTGTTAGAATGCTTTTGAATATAAAAAATGCGCTATTTCTATGTATTATTCAGAATTAGAAACATTGATTTTGTATTGTGTATATAATTACATCCTGTAGGTATAGCGTAAATTATAAATATTAGAACTCACCGCCAACCCGTTTAGCCAGCCTGTTGATTATGGGCATTTACCTCCTAATTCTCCCGCACGCTTAGGTAATAGGAGAGGCATTTGTCTAGCAG
Organism: Thaumatotibia leucotreta; assembly: GCA_025490895.1. NCBI lineage: Eukaryota > Metazoa > Arthropoda > Insecta > Lepidoptera > Tortricidae > Thaumatotibia > Thaumatotibia leucotreta. Next base: position 27,360 of record JALPQI010003976.1, read on the forward strand.
GGGACTGTTTATAGGCTGATGATGTTACTATGGCCGAAACCAATCACACCAGCGAATCGGTAAAAATTATCAAGTTATATCATGACAGTAATGTGATATCGTCGGGGATAGTGCAATCCCGCGTAACTAACAAATTCAATTAGGCTCAATTTGAGTGTCAATTGATTGATATTTAAACTCTATCTGCTTTGGTGGTGTAAACGATATATGTAGTTACTCGTACAGTAATGACAATCACGAAGGTTAAACTAATATTGTACACTCAACCAATGGGAAACCTAGGCCACATAGAACGATGTCAAAATGACAAACAGAGAGCTTTCTCACAATTTGATTTATAACGTCACTTTGATATGGTCTCCGGGTGGGTTAGGATGCAAATTGGTTTACTGTACGTATGACTATGTAGTAGGTCTGATACATTGCGAGTGCACTGCACGTGTGATATGTTTTGTTCGTTCAGTTGTTTTAAATTGCAGTATTTAAAAGTATAACTCTCAGTTTACATCTAGTAAAGAAGTTGTACCAATTCTCGTCATCATAGTCCAAGTTACCATTGATAAGATAAAATCAACTATCTATTAGGGCATTTAAACGATGACAAGTGTATGTGCCTTAAATGCTTCATATTCCAACTTTGAAATAAATACCGTAAAGCCGGGTTACTTTGTCCCAAAAAAATGATGTATTTTACTTCTCATTCGATTTAATTGAAATACAACACATTTATGTTTGAATTGATAAATCAGAAGTAAAGTTAAGAGTGTAATCAAGTAATTTACACACTTTCTTTTTAATAAAATAATACCCAAGAGTTTTTTTTGTTTCGTAAAGTTTGGGCTAAAGTAATATATTCGGGAGGGTTACTTTGGCCCATGACTTTTTTTCGTGTTGTAGCGTAACGCTTATTAATTATGAAAATAAGTAACATGTTTAGACAAATTACATATAAAATAGCACCACTTCCCCTAATACATTGTTTGTTTTATTGCAGTAAAATTAAGATTTCATCATAATGACAAATGCAAACTAAATTAATTATTATGATATAAATTTACATCTCCATCATAAAAGTCTTTTCATATACTTCTTATTTCGATTAATTCTAACGTTTGTCCTGAAATTCATCGGCATATAACATTTTTATGCTGTGCTTTTTGCAACTTTTAGATACCTAACTTCCATTAAAGATTTTTTTTGTATTAAAACCTATTTAGTTATTTACTTCATGATGTTCCTAATTTCTTAATGTATATTCATAGCTGCTCTCGCGTTGTTCGGTTAAGCAGTTTTCGTATAAAAATGTGATAGACAAAAAGTTCGACAGACGGGCAGACTTATTTAAAATTAACAGTTTTAGTATGTGTCGGGATGCCAAATTCATACCTAAAACGCCTGATAACAATAAATCATCTAATGTATGCGATGCTTTGGTTTTATGATAAATTTAATTTTGGGCCAAAGTTACCCCCTAGGGCCAAAGTAACCCGGCTTTACGGTATTGAAAAAATTTGAAAATTTGCATAATTTTAAGACAGGCTGACATTTATTAGGACTGAGTGTTAGTATCTTCAATGTTCCAATATGTGACATTCAAACTTGTACTGAGGTGTCATCTATTGAGACTGTAAGCAAAAGCACCTGACACTTCCTCGTACAATGGAGTTGACAAAAAAATTGCAATTTTTTAGAAATGTTGATATTGTCACCCTGTAAAATAAATACTATTTAACAAAACTTACGAACTCCTCTCCCAAAACACATGATAAAACTTTATGTAGATTTCTGTATGAGCAAAATATCGTGATTCAAATAAATATTCCCTGTTAAAATCTTACGCAGTGGTACTTCCACCTTATGTGGCTGATCTTATTTTTACATTGATTCATCTATACCTACCTGCCGACTAAGTATTAATACTTAACCTTTTTCCAAGATTCTCGGCCGCGAACTAAATTGTACTAGTCTCGGTCTCGGCCAAGACAAAATCCATAGTCTCGGTCGGACCTTACTAAGTAGGTATTTTAGTGTTCGTGTTCGTGCAGCACTGATAAATACATGATCAGGAAAGCAATGAATCTGAGAAAACGAAACCATTTCTTAACGTCAAATAGTATTTTATCACGATCTTATTTGTTACAACAACAAGCTGAAAGCTTTGTGAAATTACTTAGACGTAGCATTGAGACCAAGGTTGAGAATCTTACATATTGTGTTGGTATTTTAGTACATTACGACGCAAGTGGGAAAAACATGAAATTCGAAACGAGTGGCGATGTTTTAAAACACGACCGATAAGGAGGGTTTTAAATTAACACGAGTTACGAATTTCGTTTTTGCACGTGTCTCGTACGACGTTTTTTTAGTACCCTCCGAGACCCTCCGATGACCTGACCTGACGTAAAATGACCCATTTCTCGAACTAGAGCCTTAAAAAGGCACCATCTGTACTAAAAATATATTTTTTGCTCTTTGCTTGAATTTAATGCTCTTAATTAAGGATGATACTAATGAAACCTATGGCCAGTTTAATTTATCCGTATAAGGTATACCTAAACACGGTATAATCGTTTAAGGCCAAGTACACATGAATAGTTCATTGTAGGTAAAACCACAAGTCATTTTCGACCTTCTAATTAAGTCAATGTTCACTGGCTACGACCTATCCGATGAGCATTGATCCGGTGAACTCTACTTGGTAGGGTTTGCGGTAAACAGATACTTACAGGTTTATAGTACAGTCAACAAATTTATAATATCGTCAAGTTAGGGATACTCTTTATTCAATGAAACAAAATTTAGAAAGAGAATTCGATAAACTGAAATATGGCTTATCCGGCGGAACGTGCAGTTCGTGCGGTTCGTGTTAAATAAATGCAATCCTATGGCCTGGAGGGCAACCATGATTTCTTAAATAAGATTCAGTTTAGGTTAGGTTAAGCTTCTCCGTTTTTGGCAGTTATTTTATGGAACTGACACATCGCGATTCAGGTCCTAAACTGAATCGCATTAGTAGGTCGTGATAGCCCCCCTGGTTGCCCGCTATATGGAGGTAAATCCCTTGGATGCTCAACGCATCGGCCACCCATATTCGCAAATTGCGTTTTATCTGTTCCTTGCGGTGGTAAGTTGAGATCACAATCATTTAAGAAAAACGCTTGCCACATCACAATTCGCGCGTGTCCGTAAGCGAGTCATTACTAGACTGTGATGTGCGTGTCAGCATTTCCTAGGTGGCTCAGGGCAAGTTCGTCGTATTGCCCGTTTGCGGAGCGACATGCGCGAAACAATGCTCTGAAACGTAATGTCACATTATATCACATCTTCAAAATCGTACTATCACGCTGAGATATCACATGACCAAAATATCTCCCGGTGGTAAATCGTTCGACAATACCCGAACATTACCGAAATAGGCCGATTGACTACCGAGTAAGGAAAATGTCATGGAAATAGTCAAAAGTCATCACGAATAAATTACATTACGCAGCGCATAGCAGGACTTTTAGTCGCGCTCTTTGCTCCATTAAGTGATATTTTGCGTGATACCAATTTCTGCGCTGCGAAATAATTATGTTATCATTCGTCACGTGGTTGAATGATATTTTATTTGTAATACTACCCACATCATTTGCCGTGTGGTGACGGCAGTAAGAATACATTTGTCACCACCCCAACTCCTCCCGCGGTTGTCGTAAGAATCGACTAAGGGATTAAAGAGTCACTGACCATTCTACATGATTGATGATGGGCAGCAGCGTCATCATAGTGGACACATTACTGCGATCGCCAATCCGCTTGCCCAGCGTGGCGATTATGGGCATTTACCTCCTAATGCGTCTATACGCATACTTAATAGGAGAGGCTTACGTCCAGCAGTCGACTAACATAGGCTGATGATGACTTCTCAATCACTTACATGTGCTTAGTGCATGAAGGAAGGCTCCCTCGTCACTATGCTTTCAATGATATCATAAAAAAATAAAAGCCTATAATAATTTCATATTTTTCTGTGATAATATTCAGACGGGAGACACCATTATCATCGGTGCGTGGGCATCGATCGAGCTCTGAAAATACCCCGTATTTTTTATCTCTTTTCGTAGTTTTAAGCGCGCAATTTATATAGGTAAGTATATTAGTTTACTTCTATTTTCATGTACGAAATGTACTTGGTAATATAATTGGAATAGCTATAATTTGTATTATCAAGTCCCCAACGTTCAGATTTCAAAATATTTGCCTATTCAATACTTTCAGTAAATTTATGGTATCGAGTATATTTTCACACACCGTCATTACTTGGAAATTGTAAATATCCTTCAATATTATTTGTGTATTTCACACCAAGATATTCGTCCTTAACGTGTAACAACGATATTGAGTTTGTAGTAGCGACCCGATCAGTTCTCTCAAAGGGTCTTCTGAACATTATATTAATATTGTTATTATAGGGAAGTACATTCATTTAGAAATGTTGCTCACGTACATTCATTTCCGAGAGGAAATTACACATGCTCGAATTAAATTATCGTAGAATGGAAACCCTAAAGAATCAACGATAGTCACGTTTTCTAGTAAAATAGTATTTGATTTTTTTTTACAATAATACAATACAATAAAAAAAAAGTTTTTATTTGTAAATAATAATAAAAGTTGTATATAAGGTCCTAATTTATTAGTTGCAGATATTTTAACACATGATACTTTACATTAAAATATTTAACTTTAAATATAAATTAAGAAATCTTTTCATGTAACTTTTTTGATTTAATTTTCCTAACAAAAAAAATAATTATAATTTCGTCTAAAAAAAAACATCATGTGCATTATCACATGCCACAATAACACTGTCTGTCATGTCATCAAATGACACAATCTAATGGAAAATAACATGCCATTGACAATCAAGTATTTAATTTATCGACGTGAAGTGGCCAGTTCCAGTTAAGTTGTAGATAAAAAAGGAACGAGAATCTGTTCAAAGAGTTTTCATTTAATAATCACATAAACAGGGTGTCTTTACGTAGCAAATTTGTTTTTCCGTTTTCTCCAAAAAAACATCGTAAAAGCTATAATGTTTCACGGTTTAATATACTCTAGAGACCGAGTACTATCAGCTGTAAAAATATCTGCATCTAATAAATTAGGACCTTATATACAGTGGTGGTGGTCCAATTATGGAATGACACTAATATTTTAGGAATAGGCATGCCATAACAATTTATCAAACAAGTAAGCTTTGCATTATTTCGAAATGTATACAAAATTATGCGATTATTAACTACAATTAATTTTCTTAAAGATTTCAATCGAATATTCAAAATTGCTTAGTCATAAATATAATAATTTCTTAAGGCACATGCTACATACACAAGTTAGGTCTCTGAATCAAAATAGGAAGCACTACTATCGAGTGCTTCCTATTTTGATTCAGAGAAGTATTTTTTTTTATAAACAACAAATCTAGCAAATTCAAAAATAACCATATGCGTATGGTCTGACGAAGAATATCGTGTCGCTTTGTTACTTTACTATTTATGTTCACCAAGGTGACAATACCATGTTACAAAAGCAACATTTAAATCGAAATCAACATTTGACTAAACAATGTCGTATACACGAGCGTGTTCATTCTTGAATATTTGTATTAAAATTGGACGTAATTATGCAAAAGGAACCAACCCACATGAATTTTTCATTCCAATTAATACTTTAAATCACAAGAAACAAAGTCAATCTTTAAAATGACATATTCGTGTGGATGGTTCCCTTTTGCATAATTACGAGTACGTCCAATTATATTTGAAGCATTTTCTTGAAGCACACCCTCCAATCACAGCTGAGCACGAGCGAGTTTAAAAAATTGGTACTATAATCGTCATTCCATTTTAGTAAAGTTCCTGAATACGATCGTCAGTCGTTAAAACTGAAACAAAAGCCTATTCTCATTTTGGGGAAGATTTGAAAACATTACAAGCCATATTCTGTATGAAGCGTTCTATATTTAAATTTAATGGTTTTAATTTACCATTTTACGTTGTTACTATACCGACAAAAATGTTCATAAAGGGCTTTTTGTTCATTAAACTGATATTGTGTTTTTCCAGAGCCCATGAATTTATAAAGTGTTTGATAGAATCACATTTCCTAAAAGGGATAAAAGTTCTAAGTGGTAGGTATACCTACGTTGTTTTAGTTACTTATCGAAGTTGTTGCTATAATAATATGTTCCCTTCTGTCTGAGGAAACTTTTAATTGGCTCACTATTTTCTATATCACTACCAATTTGATATCTCTAATTACACCTATGCTTTTAAGTTCCTAAATAAACTGTAACAAACTAGGGAATTAGCTTAGTAGGTATAGGTACGCTAGAACCATAATGGATCAGACAATCTTCAGATTCTTAAGTAAGTGACGTACAAATAGGTTTGGGCTTATACTTCTGAGAGGTTAAGGCCATATTCTTTGACCTCCCAACGCTAGTTTTAAGCGTCATCCAACCTCCGCTAATACCCGTGACAGTCGCCGTCAATGATGATGTGATACTGTAATACTCATAGTGAAAATATTTACAGTACTACAACTATGTGACTAGTATGAATCGAAACGACATAGTGTAACATAATAATAATATAAGTGATTAATTTATATTCTGGCAAGCTCTAGCAAGCCATGTGTAAAGTAGACGGTAAATTTAGAAAATACACGGATGCGAGACTATCCCATTAATATTGAATACGAAACTCGTTAGAGATCCGCAGTCCTATAATGCGTATCTGGCGTACAATTTCATAAACAATTATGCAAACATGCTGATTTTAATTTTTTTTTAAATAAGGACTGTCCACAAAAAAAGTACATAATTATACACGATGATCAGGGGTCGAACTAATCATGCAAATGACGCAAAAATAACGTACCTAATTTTGAATATAGGATAATGCTTTTATTTAAGCTTCCGTGCTGCATATTTCACAAAGTACCTAATATAATAATCGCGAGTAAATCCATTACATTTATACAGGATGAAAGATGTATTGATTTTGTAGTTGCACCCAGGGTATACTAATATACTTGCTGCTATCATAAAATTTGTGAGGCCTATATTAAAGGGTGTATCATTAATTATATTTTACTTAGCCATATTTCTTTATATTACATTTTTATATAAAAACATACATGTGTCTAATTACTGCTTTAATAAGGTACACATTTCATCCTAGAAACTCGACGTAAAGCATAAAAAATATTCCGGACAAGTAAAGAAAATTTACGTTTTGCGAAAAAGACGACATAACACACAAAAAAATCGTACTTTGAAAGACATGCTTTCATGTGCTTCGTAATGTCAAACATTTAGATTTTGCCATAGCACTTATATCGCCCAAAAAAATGACCTGAATTTGTGAAAGGATACTTTAATGAGAATATGGTATGTAGCTTACGTGTATTTGACTTTGACATCTAATATAACTGTCATGGAGCATTTATATCTACCTGTGTTAACTATGAATCAAGCCCATGGTGTTTCATTAAGGCTTTTATGTATGGCTGATTTTTTTAGCTGCTTCGCTGTTCTCGCACGCATAAGAAAGTGAATGGCATCTAAAACGTTGTGTAAAAATCCGATTTTATGTAAAACATAAAATCCACCACATTTTATTTGTGTATGCGTGATTGGGGAATCATGAAGATTCCGTTTAGATAATATACTCGGGCAGCATCTTGACCTATTGCTTCTTAAAATAGTACCATGGAGTCGCTAAAATAGTCTTACATTCAGCTGTATAGGTTTGTCCGAAAAACGTTTGATAGGCAATATTTATAGCACGATAAAGCCTTGGAAAGTAGCCATACATTACATACACACCACACACTCTGAACATAGAAACGCAAAATAATACATATTTCAATAGTTAGACCAGGTCAAACTTGTATTTATAATAAACGATACAGTCTTTAATACTATTTGCGTTTTCTTTGGCTCTATATTTCTGATATATTGTGTTATCTCCAAAATGCATTTGAATGTTGGTCCTATGTTTTGATCACAGCACGTACATGTTTTTGTCACGTATCAGGTCACGTAAAAGGGTAAATAATAACAATATTCTCGTAAATTCGACATTCAATTTTAAAACATTAGTAAAAGAACGACATTATGTACTCAACTAACTTATTTCAAATGACACTTTCGTTTAATTAAAGAGGTTGATAAATAATAAGTGGCAATTTTAGTAAAAATATTTTTTGAAAACATTCTATAGGTGATTTAACGTCATCCTCATTATTAGTACGATCACTGTACAGTCACGGACTTTAATTGATAGACCACTTGACTGTAATGCAAATCGGGTTTAGTCGCTTTTACTCGTAAATCCTAATAAAGGAAGTAAAGTCATCGTATAACAGAAGAGCAAAAATTATATTTCTATCTTTATCATTGTGCGTTTATGAACTGTCACTAAGGTTCGAATCTCTTAACTAAAATGTTAAATGGCGAACTTGACATTACATTCAATGCACTTAGCTTTATAATTAAGTATAACTATGACGTATTATCGGAGGTGCTCGTCAGCAACTCGGCACAAACGCCATGCTAGCATAGTTTTCTGCAAAGAGGTTATCATTTCAAGCGTGGTTTCGATGAGACAATTAAATGTCTTAACTTGACTTTTCAATCGCAAAATATAAAAATATTTCGTTTCAAGATGGCGGGTTTACCGTGCATTTTCAAATCGTATCACGACTTCGGCCGAACTCTGCTAACCAATGGAGCAGGCGTTGCTACGATTAGCCAATGACCGCTCGCGTTTTCTTCGGAAGGTGACATTACCATGGTTACGTAATAACAAAAAAGTTTAACCAATAATAATTGATCCATATTTTTCCGGTAGCTAACGTTACTATAGTTACGTTATAATACTTATAACATCCGCTTTAGTCCTGAGACGTCAATCTAACTTCAGAGCCCAGATGGTAATTTGACTGCTAAGCTGCTATGTAGGAATTTTCGTTCTCTTTCCTTTTAACGGCTGTCACTATCAGATATTTTTAGGGTTCCGTAGCCAAAATGGCAAAAACGGAACCCTTATAGATTCGTCATGTCCGTCTGTCCGTCTGTCCGTCTGTCACAGCTGATTTACTCGGAAACTATAAATGCTACAGTAACGAAATTTGGTAAGGATATGTGTTGTATGAGCCGCTACAGGATTATGATACTAAATTGTAAAAAAAACCATTGGGGTGGGGGCCCTCCATACATGTAACTGAGGGATAGAATTTTTTTTTTAGTTGTATATAAGCGTGTGGGGTATTAATAGAAAGGTCTTTGAAAATGATATGAAAGTTTATAAATCTTATTTAAATTTAAGCAAATCGTTTTCGAGATATCAGCTCTCAAAGTCTGAAAAATGTGTCCCCCCCCCTCTATTTTTTAAACTACGCGATATAAAATTCAAAAAAAAATATATGTTATGCACATTAATAAACTCTATCAACGATTTTTGGTTTGATTTAATTATCTCTTTTAGTTTTTGAGGTAGGTTGATTTAACTGTATATTTTTAATAATAAATTGATAATGGTACGGAACCCTTCGCGCGCGAGTCCGACTCGCACTTGGCCAGTTTTTTTCAAAGTTAGAATTACAGTCGGAAACTATCAAGTTTCTATTCAACATTTGTATGGCTACTGACAGATTATAGGATTAAGATAGACTGTCAAACGTCTATCTACCATATTTCCACACAAGTTACATAAGTATTCAACTAACGTTAACTAGGAGCTGCGACGAATTATAAAAAGACAGCAATAGCATTTTGTCTCTGTCAATGAAAAAAATAAACTAAAATTGCCCGATAACATGATATGGCTATTTAGATAAATATCTTTACTTGAAAAAATACCTCGCCTATTAATGTCAGATAAATCATGGCATCCGATTTGAAGAAAACATGATTAAATTACTAAACGGTTTTAGACAAATCTATGAAGAACTGTCGTTATCCAGTTTCCTCTAGGAACAACGACATCTAGCGTCTAATAATGGCCGGTGGCTAATCCCTAATTTTCGTCGACGAAGGAATTTTTATTATGTCAACTAGTTTTGACATACTTAAATTTTGACGCAACAAAGATTCGTATTTAACTGACATATCATCGGGGAACATCGGTCATGTCGCGATCGTGCCTACTAACGAAAAATACCGAACCCATAATTTTACACGACCAAATTGCATCCATTGCCAAGTGGTCTATCAATTAAAGTCCGTGACTGTACATGGTCAAGTTTATCTGTGTTATACAGGGTTACGTTTTCACCGTTACAATAAATATGTACCATATCATTGGTATAGATAATAAATATCTTGGGACATCTTTTACACAAATCGACCCAGTCCCACGGTAAGCTCATTTAAGGCTTGTGATGTGGGTACCAGGCGACGATAAATATAATAGATAGATACATATAGATACTTAAATACATATACAGCCATGACCAAGGAACAAATATTTGTGATAAATAAATACACAAATAATGCCCTTGCCGGGATTCGAACCCGGAACCTCCAGCTTCGTAGGCAGGGTCACTACCAACTAGGCTACGGAGGCTGACAATATAGATAATAGATCACATTTAACAAATTTTTTTTTTTTTAATTTACCCTTTATGCAAATGTAATATAATGGACGCCATTCCCTGTAGCAACTTTAGTCATTCGTATATTTTTTCATTCAATTTTTTTATGAAAAGCTTATTTTTCAGTACAGGTAGTGCATTTTCGCTAGTGCCAGAAGTGGTTCATTTTACGTCAAGTCGAAATCTTCGGAGGGCCATAGGTACTGAAAAACGTACGATACACGTGCGGAAACGAAATTCGTAAGGGTGCCTGTCTCTTTGCATAATGTTCATTGTGCAGAAAATGTTTTGGCCGAAACATTTGGCATATTGTTGAATGGCATAATAATCGTTTCGCCGAATTATTTTTATGCATACACATATAGAAGTCCTAAAGTATGTTTTTCCGAATATTCGTATGCCGATTTTTAAATTATCTAAAATGTAATATTACTGATATTGATTGTCATAAAAAATATTTCGCATTATTATTAGAGTGGCTAAAATAACAGCACTAGTCTTTTAAACTAACTTAAACTACATCAATAATTAAGTTGTCACGTCTATCAAATGGAATTAGCTATTTGTAGATAACCTGATTGCAGAAAAACGAGAGGGGCAGAACCGATACGGTTAAGTTAGGTTAAAACATTAATCTTAGACATTTTACAATACAAATACTAGGTCTGCTCCAGCTGGTAGGAGAAAGATCAAATAAGGGGGGCTCGGGGGGCGAAGCCCCCCGCATGAAAAAGAAAAACATTTCAAAATCATGTAATCCACCTGGATAGGTTCGTTAGGTATCTTTTGTCCCTTAGAGCGGAAATAGGAGCCCCGCTAGGGGCTCCGTCGACATGTTGGCGGATCGTATTTCATTTTATTAGGCGTTATGTTTGCAGCAATTTTAGAAGGTACAATATTAGGATCATCAAACATATGCGTAATACAATTTCGGCAAAGGAATCTTAGACACAATAAGCATTAGGATGAATAATGTTTCGGACAGACGACTTTAGGCGCAAAAACTTCGACACATGAAAAATATGCGAAAGAATAATTCGGCGAAACAATTTTCGGCGTAAAATTCTTATGCGACAAAATATTCGGAACAATACTTTTATGCGATTCGATATAGACCCAATTCGTAACTCGTGTCGATTTACAACACTCCCTTCGGTCGTGCTTTAATTTATCTTGATCTCACTTGAATTGAAATTTGCTATTCTCGGTATGTTTTGTAACAATTCGCATTGTTTTCCATAATCTTTTTTAATTGATAGTATATTATTAGTGTAACGTCATGCCCGAAACGTCAGGATATAGGACCCGTTTGTATTTAAAATATGAGTGATAATCGTGAAAGTTTAAATCAATATAGTGCGACTGCTTGCAAAACATTTCATAAAATAATTTGAATTCCAAAACAAATTGTGTTTTAAAAAAAATATTGGATGATAACGAACTATTATGGACATAAAATTCTATTTTTAATAGATACGAGTCGGTACCATTCTTAATTATTTCACTATTTTCGTCATGTCAAAGTGTGTCATGGTCTTATCACCAGTAGTCATCCTACTGTTTTTATCTATACTGTGTAATATGTTTGTTATTGGTTTGGTTTAATATATTGAATAACATAATTCTATTAATTTAGTCACTCACCACTTATGTTTATTCAGTCTCCAGTCTGAAGCCCCAGTGTCGATAACTTTTTTTTATGTGTTATCACACCAATCTTAAAGATAGTTTGGTTGACGACAGCGGTGCGCAAAATTGACGTACGTCCTCCCTCCAACAGGTCCCGATTGGGACTGAAAGATGACAGCAGGAGCGATCCGGGAGTATAATTTCACCTATTTTGTATGATGAAATATAATTCTTCCAATATTAATGATTTCTTCTCGTTAATCGTAGACACAGACTTTGACGTTTCTTCTGATATATTTTTTTCTTGGTAAAGTTATGTAGTTTCTTGGCAAAATGAGTTTTCATGCAGAGATTAGACCTATGTTTGGGATCGTTTTTTATAGGGCGAAGTTTGTTTAAATACCTAATACTAATCAATGCGGGATAAATCAAGTTCTCAAATGTAACATATATAAGTTTTACTTCATAAGGAAGTAGTATTATTAAGAAAACTGAAAAAACAAACGGGAATTCTATGCTTACCTCGCCTTAATTACGTTTAAGTTGATTTTCATCCCTTTGAGATGACGAGCTTTATGTCCGATAAATTTACTAATTATATTCATCATGCCAGTCAGCCTCCGTAGCCTAGTTGGTAGTGACCCTGCCTACGAAGCTGTAGGTTCCGGGTTCGAATCCCGGCGAGGGCATTATTTGTGTATTCATTTATCACAAATATTTATTCCTTGGTCATGGCTGTCTATGTATTTTAGTATCTGTATGTATCTATCTATTATATATATCGTCGCCTGGTACCCATACCACAAGCCTTAATTGAGCTTACCGTGGGACTAGGTCGATTTGTGTAAGATGTCCCAAGATATTTATTTATTTATCATCACATCATCAGCCTATGATAGTCGTGACAAATGTATTCCTACTGTCGTCACCGCACGGCTAATTATATGAGTTCGTAAAAAAATGATCATCATCCATCAGGCCTATATCCATAGCTTAATATAAGCCTCTCCTAATAGTATGCGCCATTTCACTCCGTCTTCAGATTGTCGCATCCGTTTGCAAAATATAGACCATTTAAAAATGTACGTTTGGCTCCAAAAATATGTTACCAATTTTAGTTCTTGTGTCATGGTTATATATTCTGAGATTACATATATATATATAGATGTATATTTAGATGTGACTGTACCTACAATGTGCAACATAGTTTTCATATTATAATATACTGCGTGCTTTACGTTAGACAATAAATATAGTCATGATACTCAATGGTATTGACAAGAACATCTGATGAAAACATAATGAAACGTACGAGTATGTCTAGGTAACTTGTTTTTGGATGCGACTAGCAAAAAAATCCTGACGATATTAAAATACTTAAATAAATATTTTATCAAGCCATAGACAATTTTTATCTTAATTTAATTGAATTTGGTACTAATTAAATTTGATACGTAGCTCCAGTACACAGTTGTACCTAAGTACCAAAAATATATCTAAAAATAAATATTAAGTATTCAAGAGCCGAATATCATTGACTTTGATTGATGATACATAATAACATTATTATGTTATTTCTTATGTAATGAAATACAATAAGCACATGATTAAATACGTTTATTTTTGTTCAATACATACATACATACGACTTATACCAGGTTATTCAGGGGTATCCTTCATTAAATCACAATATTTTTACCAACCAGCATATCCACCGTAGACACCGAATCCATTTCCGTAGGCTCCTTTGCCGTAGCCACTAAGGCCACCGTAACTTCCGTAGCCGGCCCCGTAACCACCGTAGCCGGCCCCGTAGCCAGCGTAACCGCCTAGGCCAGTGTTGTAGTCTACGCGGTGCACGTAAGAAGTAGCTGGGTTACCGGCGTAGCCTCCGTAGCCAAGGCCAGCAGCGTAGCCGAGACCGCCGTAGCCGACGCCTCCGTAACCGGGTCCGCCGTAGCCGAGACCGCCGTAACCGAGCCCACGATATCCGAGACCGGCTCCGTAGCCAAGGCCGGCTCCGTAGCCAAGGCCCCCAGCACCAGCTAGGGAAAGACCACCGGCATGGGCCAAGCCGAAGAGGCAGACGGCGACAACGGCGAACTAAAAATAATACAGTCGACTTAATCTGAGAATTTTAGTCTTAGGCAGGTAAGGTAAGTCGTTATTTTTTATAGTGTGTAAATAAATACTTCGATGCAATCATAAACAAGTTAAAGAGAAATTTCACAAATGAAATGTCCTCACCGGGATTCGAACCCACGACCTTTTAAAGCTCACCCGCCTTGATTCTGACTCCTGAACTCCTGACTGCTGTGGCTATAGAGGCCGGATTACTTGTGTCCATTTGTTACTGTTACTGAATACTTTACTAAACTGACTAAGATTAATAAATGTTGCATTACCTACCTGTATAAAGAAAACCAGCCAAGAGCATGTCGGGCCATGCCCAGTGTAAAGGTTCAGGGTAAAATTCAGTTCTTGGAGCTGTGTTGGGCATTGGTGCCTCTACAAGTCTCTCTGGTAGTTATTTATTGCTCCAAGCTTTGAAAACTAAGGTAAAGGTAGGAGTGGATGACACTGTACCAATGAATGACTTTTTTTCAATTTAATTTAAATATTAAGAAAACTGATGTTAATATGACCCAAATGCATTATCCCGGCGACTAGTAGTGCCATTTGTGATTACCGTTTTAAGCCTTTCATATATCTTGAATTTTGTTTTTAATTTATAGACGGTTCTTGCAAACAGGTGCTTCGAGTTGGTAGTGCGTAGGTGTTCTTAGTGAATTTGCCTGGATTTAACGAATTTTTGGAAAGTATTTACTAAAACTATTACATTTTATAAGGATCTATTGATGTGGTGTATTTAATTTGAATCGTATTTGAACGATATAAAACGCATATTTTAGTTATTCTAAAGAACAGTGGTTTTTATAGGCCATATATGTCAGTAGTGTCTGACATGGGTGTCATATATACTGTTTTTCTATGGCGATGGAGTGGATGAAAGTGCGTAGTGATATGTCATTTGTTGGATCATAACTGTGTAATCCATTGGTTACCGACATTTGAAATAAAACATCCCTAAAATTACCTAATTATGCCCATGAATACGTATAAAAAAAGGCCAAGCTTGTACTGACTGTAAAAAATCATAATTTGATTCGGAAATCGACACTACAGCTGGGCAATGCCATGTCATTTACTGGGACACCAATCCTATTTTTTCATAGTTTACTTTTGGGACATTCCGCATTTTGCCAGTTATTCACTTGTACAATATGAGACGTCACGGAAAAGTAAAATTATAGTGTAATAGTATTAATTACATACAATTTATTGTTATAAAAACACAAAGGAGGAACCAGTGTATACACATTTAATGTATATGTTTGACAATTACGTAGTTTTATGAAAAAATGCATGAAATTGCTCCTTATTGTGTCATCTACTGACTTCATAAATACCTATGTACATAAGCATTAATATCGTTATGGTACTCGACTATTTCATAAAAGTTTTAGTAATATCGAAAACCTGGAATATTGTAGGTAAATATAAATCTAAGGGCTCTAAATGTAAATCGTAAAACTCGTATGTCGGCTTAGTAAAGGTCATCGTACTTGTCATTCGAATTTATGAAAAGAAACAAATTGAAAACTGCCATGAAAATATAATATTTTATAACTTGAGAGGTATTTCGTGTAGATATTCAAAATAAGAAGCTTACCTTGGCAAACATCTTGTTACAGTTCTTTCTTCAAATGTAAAGACTTGAATGGTTTAAAAATTAAAACAATTCTTTCTTATATACAAATTGCAAGTACCTAGAACAGGAATTTTTAAACAAGGTTTCAAATTAACGGTCCGTGAAGTTTCTTTATGTTTGCCAAAACAAGATGTCTAGCCGAATTACTGAATTACGCTAATTGTATAATATATGCAGCAAACCTTGAAACCACTAATTTAATACATAAAGGAGCCGTTACCGTCGCTATACAAAACATTTATTGCTGTAATAAAGTGATTGCTTGAAATTCGTTGTCTTATAAAACGTGATTTGCTGTACTACAGCATTATATTTTTTTATTGGATTTGACTGGACGTTGGACATAACTTAATTTTAGATTTCGAGGTATATATTTTCTTCTTCGTAAAAGCTTTTTTCAATCCTGAAATCATTTAAAGTTAATTATAACACCTGTTCACCCTTAGTTGAGAATTGAAATGAGTATTTTCAAAGTATGTAATAACAAAAAAAATACCGTTATTAATTTTGATCACGTGAAAGCTACGAGAATCAACTCTCAATCACTTTTCCTTTGACCTTTTTACTTAAGCATATTTTATTAAATTAGAAGAACAATATCAAAAATAAGCGATTTTGTTGTATACATATTGGTACCCACCAAAGTCGCCAGTTACCATAATTGTCAATTTAATCATTTTAGGAAAGATGTATTTTATAGGAGAAAAATTAAAAATAGGTGCTAAAAAAATTATAGGTACACTTATTATGTAAAAATAAAGATATAAAGTAACGTAATTGAAATAATTTTCTTTTTAAAAGCAAAAGATGTGTATGGTAGCATCATGGACATAAAAATTTGTTATAAAATATAAAAATAAAAACTTGTAACATTCATGCTGAACAATAATTGCATCCTCAATTCAATCTTCAATATTATAAAATTTTACAAAATTATTCATTTAAAAATGATCGACTTATAATATAATCCGTATTATTAATAAATGACTAAGAGTATGGCCTTGAGTTGGTATTATTATAGATAAATATAAATAAATATCTTGGGACACCTTACACAAATCGACCTAGTCCCACGGTAAGCTCAATTAAGGCTTGTGATGTGGGTACCAAGCGACGATATATATAATAGATAGATACATATAGATACTTAAATACATAGACAACCATGACCAAGGAACAAATATTTGTAATAAGTAAATACACAAATAATGTCCTCGCCGGGATTCGAACCCGGAACCTCCAGCTTCGTAGGCAGGGTCACTACCAACTAGGCTACGGAGGCCGACAAGATACCTACTAACTATCACCAATTCACAGTATCAGGAACTAACTCGCCAACGGCTTTCGTGGCTGGTTGTACTTAGTAGAAACTGCAGCATGAAACACCGCCATTGCTCAGAATTGCAAAACACTCTGCGTAATAACCATTAACATTACACTCAGGGCGATGGTTCCCTCTGGAGTCGTTTGAAATAACTGCATGTTGCTGACCTTTGTAGTGTTTACTTTTTAAATTATTTGATTTCTCCGGAACACTACGCTGCGCTCTAAGACCGGAACAGTGGATGTAGCTTGAAAGCGGCCAAGCTGAAGTGGGACTGGGCTGCTATGCTATTCTCTAATTCACAGATTCGACGCTGCGTTCGACAACGAGCTCGACGTCGAGACAGCCTTCACTTCGACGTAGAGCGCGCTGCGAAAAACGGTATTCACTAAAGTAGAACAGCTCGTCGTCGATCTGTAGGCGGTAACTCTCGACGCAGTGTAGTTCCAGCTCACGCCGCATTCGTCGCCGAGCGCTAGTGTCGTTAAGAGTGCATTAGTGAATACCATTTTTAGGCTCGACGCTGCCGCAGCGCTGACACAGCGCTGTTAGTAAGGCGGTTTCCTTAGTGAATAACACTGCTGGTCATGTCTGCCGCATGCGGGTCGATTTATGGGCCAAGATATCAACGGTGTGGGTGCCCCATTACTCAAAGCCAGGACCCGGCAGACCCCACAGGCGATGGCGTGATAACTTTGACTCCTTTTCAAGTGACTGGCCAGATATAGCACAGAACCACATGAGATTTAACTGCAAATAGCTTTTAGGTAAGTTAATCAAATAATCATTGTGTCAGAAAGGGAATGTTCGAGAAATCTAGCGCATTTTTAAAAGATAATTTTAAATGTCTGTTTCGTGAAATTCTGATCCCTTGTAGAAAAATAAGAATTCAAAACTACTCTCTATTCGAAATAAAATCAAAACGAATTTAGTAAACATGTCGCTTTAATATCAAACAAAAATAAAACAAAGGAAACCCGCAGCTTAATATTTCCACTAATTCAATTATTAAATTTGTGTGTGGTTTAGTAAAAATGCCCCACTTTGTCGTCTGCCATGACGGGTGCTTAGACATTTAATTCGCATAAAGGTACTAAGCCCAATCCGGCCTTACGGTAAGCGATAAAGTGCGTCAATTTTACTGAAACGCTCACACTTTCTTATCATACCTACGAACACGTCAAGTGTACTTAAAAACATAATAGATTTTCATATAAAGAGGATTTTGAAGTGGCTTATCCAGGGCAGCATAAAATCATTTTTATAGCACTAACTTTGACGACAATTTACAGTGTTAAGGTTAGATTCAATTTTTATTTTACGTGTCATAAAAATGTTCATTACAGGCGTTGCCTGCAACAATAATACAGTATTTATTTTGGAATACGAGTCACTTGATTGAGATTTATTACGGTTTTAGGACATAGCATATATTCACGTCATTAGCCTGTCTCAGTTCACTGCTGGACGTATTCCTCTCTCCCATTAACTTTGCCCGTAAACGTATGGGGAGGTAATACATGCCTATAATCGCCACGCTAGGCAAGCGGACTGGCGATCGCAGTTATGTGTCCACTATGATGACGCTGCTGCCCATCATCAATCTTGTACCAAAGAATGGTCAGTGGCACTTCGATCCCTTAGTCGACTCTTACGACACCCGCGGGAAGAGTTGGGATGGTGACTGTATTATTTCTGCCGTCACCACACGGCCAGCAACATATATTATACTTGTATTATTATTGCCTCCTCCTTAGCCTTCAAAGCTCATTTCAATGTTTTATTGATATACCTATAAATATGTACAGGACAAAATAAGGTGGACACCAAAATGTTTAAAAATATGTCCCAGTGCACTCTAATTCTGTGTAATAATAATAATTTATGAGCGGATTCTTTCGATACTTATTTTTGCACTTGACTGTACCAACATGGAAACTGATCAGTTATTATTCTTTGACCTCTTTTGAATGTCAATTACAAAATAAATAGAAGCCGTAACTGTACGAAAGTTAAGTAGGTAGAGATAAATTTAAATAAATCTCTGTGATGGAATAAATGTTAATGTGCTGAATTCTAAATCCTTACACTGTAAATCTGAGCCGTGGTTTTGACAAAATAACAACAGTTTTGTCAATGTTTCGTGTATATATCCCTTAATTTGGCAATTTTCGTCACATAGACTTCGAGTACTTCGGCCCACTTTTTGTATTTTTTAATCTAGACAGAATTTTCTGCTCTACACAATGACAAGAAGGACGCACAATTTTTTTTTTGCCAATTAAAGGAATATACGCTTATCTTCACTAACCTACTGTCTAAGAACAGATGAAATGAGAAACAAAAGCTAAAAAAATATATATTATGTAAGAAACTACTTACTAACTGAAGTAAACATTTTTGTACATTTTGCGTATGGCACCCGGTAACTTCCATGAAAGTAGCGGCTTGGTCATAATTACAAGCCGCTAGCAATTATGTAACATTGCGGATTAATATTCGTGTGCATTTACTGAAGAAAAAGAGGAGCATAGTTACTAAAACACTGTGCAAATAATATGTATGACATAACTTTTTAGCATAAAGGGGATTGGGTATTTTTGTATGGACTAGTGGCGTCATTTTTTTTTTCAGCGGCCATCGTTTATGTTACTACTATTTTGTAGTGCTACCTTAGACTAGCTTATTTACAAAATAAGTTTTGCCATAAGCAATATCGGAGCCAAGATATGGCCCTTCAAACAATGTTATTGGACCAGCGAATATACCTAACTAAGGCAGGTTTAGGAGACAGCTTAGATGACTACAGGCTTATTTAGCTCGATAATACTACTAACGAAGATACAAGGATATTGCCCTTAAAGTATAATAGTTAATTTAACCGACTTAAAAAAAGAAGATCTTAGGTATATGAAAATGCAACTGTATTTTCTTATGCGATTTCTATGCTGTCTGTTTAGTGAACATTAAAAATGTTGCAAAATGGTTTCAATAGACGGTTCACCCTCTGACTACACGATAAGGAAACACAGATGCGTTGAGAGTTTGAGACATTGTGATGCACACATGCAAAATGTTTAAACATATTTCCAAGTAGGAAATGTACCTAATTAGATTAGTTTTTAGATTGAAATTGTTACTAATGCTTTCTTATGTATACAACACAACATATGTGACATTAATTGGGATAAGGGGCCTTATTGTCGATGGCTCTTACGTCCGGTGACGTCGTATTTGTATACAAACATAGCTCATAATGCCGTAAGCGCCAATGACAATAACGTCCCTTTTCCCATTATAACGTCATTTGTAATTTTTAGTATTACGTTAAATTACTTTTTTACACATTTTCTGGCTCGTCGTAAACTTCATTCTCAATATTATCTTGGCGAATCACTCTCTCTAAGAACTGTGCCGGGGATCAAGATGTTCTTGATACCTACCCCATCCCAAGAACCATATAATTGACTTTACATGTGAGCAACAGCCTAATGTTCTCTTCCCAACAATAATGTCCTAATATTGCCTCTGGGCCTTGTAATCCACCATCTACAGCAACATAAACAAAATACTGTCTTCTGTTGGAGTGCCGCGATTGTATTCTGCCTCTTAAAAGCCACGGATCGATGCAATCGGGATTTTGGTCGCAGAAATCTTGCAAATTGGGTTCTTTGTATACCTCAATTACGTAGGATCCGTTTTTGATGTGCTCACCATAATAGCTTTGATATGTGCCCAGTGCGTAAATTATTAGATACCCTAATTAATGTTATTATTAGGTACCTACCCGAAAACATACGATTCGCATGTCTACATTTATTTATATACCTGAAAAAAAACACGCATAAAGTGTAAAAATATGAATTCTTTTATTTTGTTGTTTAAAACGCGACATAAGACCTTTGACATAATTAAGTTCAATAGAACGTTCATCGACATCCGTCATAAAATCGCCGTGTTAAAGAAAAAAGGAACTATCTCTAAATAATCATTGACCGAAAAAGAACCTTATGTCCAAGGTGAGTTAAGGTTATGTTTTACGTGGCATACACAATAGTAGTTTTAACTCATTCCGATGCATTTCAAAAATAAATGTAAGTCTTTACTATAAAACTTTAAAGTATGATATCTCGGCTCCGATATAATTTAGCTATATGCTTTACTAATACTACTACTCCATAATAAAATAAGTTTATTTTAAATTGCTCTTTTCAAATTTACCACTTTCATGAGTGGCCGCCAAAATTTAAAAACGACGCCAACTTTACCCAAACCCCTTTATTTACGAAAGCTACCGAATTTATACGTTTATCTCAATGACAATGCATTGGATAATAATGAAGCTCATAATAATTATGTAACTTCAGTCAACAATATTAGTTACCAACTACGGAAAATACTGTGGAACAGGATCATATACTACGGTCATGACACACTCAGACAAGTGTACAGGAACATTAACTATATAACATATTCACTTAACAACATCCATTTTGACAGTTAATGCATTGAACTGACAGCTTACTACATAATATTTTTTTGCATAGAAAAATATGTAGTATTTGTCACTACCCTAATTCTTCTCAAGGGTGTCGTAATAGTCCACTAAGGGATCATAGCGTCACTGACAATTTCATCAATTGAAGATTGATAATGGGCAGCAGCAGCATCATAATGAACGATACTGCGATCGTCAAACCGCTTGCCCATCATGGCGATTATGGGCACTTATAATTGTAACTAACGTGAGACTCAAAATTATTGAAATATTTATCACTTGGTTGGAAAATGGTTTTAGGTATTCCATCGATAGACAGTGTAGACGAGCCCTTATTACCTAGTGACGTAGTGAGTGTT
This sequence comes from Thaumatotibia leucotreta, assembly GCA_025490895.1. Lineage (NCBI taxonomy): Eukaryota > Metazoa > Arthropoda > Insecta > Lepidoptera > Tortricidae > Thaumatotibia > Thaumatotibia leucotreta. The sequence continues at coordinate 49,589 of JALPQI010003976.1, forward strand.
GTGTGCAACCCGCTTTTCGACAAAAATGACAATGAGGGTAGTTCTCCTCCTTCGCCATCCCCGCCAGCGCTGCCCGCGGCCAGCACCCGCTCTAGCAGAACGCAAGCCCGCAGTACACGTCGGGCTTTGGTGGCGGGTACTCCATGATGAGGATCCTCTAATGGATCGAAACATGTCGAGCAAATTATCGACTTAAATTACGTAATAAATATTTAAATATGGGCACTTATCTCAAATCTATCCATATGCATAAGAAATAGGAGACTGGGATAAGCTAATGATGTGGAGTATTGAAGAGTACGTATTGTTACTGTCAGTGTGCACCTGACCGTAACAAGCTTCGAGGTCCCAGTTACACTGGGGCTGCTTGAATAGGTTGCACTTATCAACCGTTTAGAATACAGTGCCAGGTGTCCTAGTCGGCAAAATTCGATAGCGGTTCGGGCAATTTAGGGAATTTATCGGTAATTTATGGGAACCGAACGTGGCAGGTGCTACATTTCGTGAGCGTGGAATGAAGATCTGTTTTCGTAAGACGCCGCGGTACATCAAAATTGGTAATAATTATTAGGGATTTTAATGGTTATTCATCATCATCATCATCATAATATCAGCCGAACGACGTCCACTGCTGAACATAGGCCTCCCCCAAAGGTTGCCACAATGACCGGTCCTGCGCTACCCGCATCTAGCGGACTCCTGCGACCTTCACCAGGTCATCGGTCCACCTTGTGGGGGGCCTACCCACGCTACGCCTTCCGGTACGTGGCCGCCACTCAAGAACCTTCCCGCCCCAACGGCCATCGATTCTACGCGCAATGTGCCCCGCCCACTGCCACTTCAATGGTTATTACATTATTTAAATGTTCGTATTGACAAATTACAAACGAAATTATTAAAATTGGGCACCTCAAACTTTTTAAAGTCGAGTAGTTCATTGCAAGCTCAACATTTCCAAATTAGAATCAGAATATCTGAAAAAAGGACTACATAATTAGACAATAGACATGTTCTTTCCTTTTAGAAAAGTACCTTTCACTTAAAAATGGTACCTATCGCCTTTTTATTTACACGGGGAAATGCTTGCATACCACTTGGGCGGGTGGAGAAGTCTGGGTAGGGCCTCGATAGCCTGGGGGCTATCGAGGCCCTACCTTCCCTTTAAAATCCCACGGTCTGCCACGAAGATGCTTTATAGCACAGAACGCATGAGCACACTTCCACGATAACTTAGGTAGGTGTTACAGTTTTAAATAGAATTTTTCGCAAGACTTCAAATTGAACATTAATAACTGATCAGAAAATTATACGTAATGATACGTTTTCATTTATACTTAATACCTATTAGTCCTATTCCTATTACATAGACACAGTGAGCTTACCCTAGAAGGTTAAAAATAGAACCACAAATGTCAACTTCCCTCGCTGCCATAATTAATGAAATTAATAACGGTTTACCATTACCAGCGCTCGGTGCGTAAATAAAATGACAACGCTACAATTAGCGTTCCATTCCAGCATTCAAGGTGCCTACAAATTATTATGTGTGAAATTCTGTGTATCGTCCGGAACTTTTTCCTCTTATTAGGGCTGTTCCTCCAAAAAAAAGAACTTCGGAAAAGTTCCAAAAATGTATTAAAAATGGATTTGAACCTTAAAGTCTAAATTAATTCCTTTAATCAAATTGTATGCAAGGTAATGTACTCCAATCAATTGTAATCGTCAATTTTGGAACTCTAACAAGCTCCAACTAATTATTAACTATAATGCATGTACATAATTAAATGTACATACCTCAACCTCTTGCATTTTCGTGAGATTGTTCATCGCAGCCGCAACCACTTTCTCCGCGGCCACAGCCATATTACGGACAGTTTGAATGTTCACTTGAATTCACTGAAGTCCTCATCATGACTCTAAAACCGTGAAATCTACGTAGTCTGTCTCAGACTGTTAGGCACTTTGCATGGTGCGGCACCTGTAAGAAAAGAAGGTATTATTTACATGTGAATTTAATCGCGAGTAATAATATGGTAGTGGTACAAAATAGGATTAAATCCTTAAACTGCGATCAGACCCTTCAGAGTATGGGTAACAGTATCCTTTTAATTGCGGTGCAGTATACGGCGATTGCCGAATAGAAAAATCAAATCTGTTGTTGTGGAGATCTTTGGCCTTTGTAGAGCAGTCAAAATGATAATAATGATTATGATACTTATACTGAATTTACTTAAAGAAAGATCAATATATTTACTTAGGCACTACCTTCTAAGCCCAATGATGACTTGCCCTGAATATTTTAGTTAAGTAATTAAAATTAATGAAAGACGGTGAAAATAATTCTAAGCATTTACCACGTTAATCGTTTCCCAGATTAACGGCAGAAATTAATATTTAGTATTTAGGAAGGTATTGTTCACAGCACTATTGTGTGTTTTTTTTTGAAGAATTATGAAGCTTTTTTAGTGATGTCTACTTGTGAATATTTTAGTTGATTATTATTGTTGTTTTTAGGGTTCCGTAGCCAAAATGGCAAAAACGGAACCCTTATAGATTCGTCATGTCCGTCTGTCCGTCTGTCACAGCCGATTTACTCGGAAACTAGATAAAGAATGCTACAGTAACGAAATTTGGTAAGGATATGTATTGTATCCCCCAACTCCTCCTGCGGGTGTCGTAAGAGTCGACTAAGGGATTGAAGTGTCACTGTCCACTACCTATTTGATAAAAAATTGATGATGGGCAGCAGCGTCATCATAGTGGACACATTACTGCGATCGCCAATCCGCTTGCCCAGCGTGGCGATTATGGGCATTTACCTCCTAATGCGTTTATACGCATAGTTAATAGGAGAGGCCTACGTCCAGCAGTGGACTATCATAGACTGATGATGATCTGCTTAAGCAGTTATAAAACAACCAAGTTAAGTTTCACCTCTCTAATATGCTGTGTAATAAATACAACATGTAAATTTGACTTGGTATTCTCCAGTTTATCTCCATACTTCATCAAATTTTGTCAGGCCGATTATAATAATAACCTTTGTGAAGGGACTACGAAAATGCATTTCAAATTTTAAACATGCGTTTTATGAACGTATTTATGTCCGTATTTTCTTACAAATACTATTAGTTAATTTATATATGATTTATACGAACTGTGTCGGTATCTAAACCTGATTTATTGTGTTCATAAAACTACCTTCAATTCGGGATGCTCAAAAAGGATTTTCGATGATTACTGTCACCGACTCTACAAAGCCGCAGTCAAACTTGTATAGATAAATTACCTAGAGCTTGGAATTGCATTTGTAGTGGTGTTACTAAAGCAACACTTTAAAGTTGAACCTTATGTCTTTACAATTAGGTTTACTTTAAGTCGAATAATGCCAATACATGAGTCGATAAACACACACACAATAGCAGCACACAATACATTGTAAATATGCGATACCACTACATATGCAATTCCATGCTCTCGTTAATTTGTCTATAAACCGTTTTGTGGGTCATCTTTATGAATGTATTCCTTGGCAACAATAAATAAATGAATAGAATAATATAAACTTATACTATTACAAGGATTTTGCTAACACAAATAAATATTATACATCTCCGGCTGATAATGATGTTTCGATAAAAAAATAGAAGGACGATTTCCAATCAAAACCTGAATTACAAGTGCTTTGTATTATTAAAATAAAGAGCTTGAATACATTTCTTATAAAATTAAGGCGGCATTATCTAGTCATACAATGACCTCGTTAGATGTATTGCTGATAATATGAGTAACATTAAAGTAGGTATCCTTCAGAAAAAAATATAAATTAGTGAATTAATTTCGTCTATTGTGACAAATGGGATCATTCTTGAACACACTCACGTACTTAAATCTATATACAGAGTGGAACGGAACGACGCTGGTTTCATGGCCACGATGATGGTCCCATACTAAAAGTTCATCGTAATGGTTGGTAGACTCGGTCGGTAGCAGGAAGGATCGTCGTTCCGTTCGACCATGTGTATTATAAAAGCATAAGTAGGTAAGTATACTACTGTAATTATTACAGTGACCGTTTGGTCGCGTCTAAAAAACATTTAAGTAGTAGATACATTACAATACAAGTGCAAACAGAAGAAAATTTAGTACAGTCGCCACCAGATATATGGTAGCGGTCGAGGTCCCCAAATAAATCGGAGCAACATAAAATTTCAATAAATTCGTTACGTGAGAAAATGGCAATGATTTGGGAGCGTGTAATTGGTCATAAATTTAGGAGCAGTCACTTTTCAATAAATTCGTAACGTACAAGTAGGTAAACATATCGGAACGAACATGACTCAAAGATATCGAAGCAGCCAGGATGATCATAAAGATCGAAACATTTATAGGAAATACACTTTAAGTCTGCGTCACATAGTTTATTTTAATTTGTTACTATGTTGTCATTACTACTACTTTAAGTTGTCAATGTCAATGATTTTGACGGCTCTGTTGTGGGTGAGTAGGTAAATGAGTTTTCTAGATAAAAGAGAAGTTTTCAAGCATCATTATCGAAAAATGCATAAATTCAATTTTGATTTTTTATTGATGTAATCATATTAATATGGGATAAGTAAATAAAATCGTAAAGCTAGGAAATGATTTATTTGAACGAAACTAAAAAAGTATAAGGGGTGAACAGAATACCTAAAAGTCATTTGCGGATCCTATTTTACCACGGTGACAAGTCCGGGAATTGTAAATTGACTGTTTCTCCCATTGCGGGCGTCCATGGGCTACGTTTACCACTGATCATCAGACGGGCCGTGTGGTCATTTGTGTTTCAAATATATATTGCAAGAACTTTTAGCAATCAACAATAAATACCGTCTTTTAAGCGAACCAAAATTATATATTGTCACAAAAATACGACAATTGTAGCGAAATTCCAACATAGGTCGAACCTCATATCAAGAATTTACGAAAATCGTTCTAAACCTTGTGACAATTGTAACGACTTTCCGAAAATTAAATAGTAAATTACGATACAAGTGCGAAAAAAATTAAGTGGAGTGGAACGAGTGGAGATAAATTAAAGCACGACCGAAGGGAGTGCTTTAAATCTACACGAGTTACGAATTTCCTTTTCGCACGTGTATTAATTATTAGTGATAATTGTATGTTGGTGGCAAACAAGCACACGGACCGTCCGATAGTAAGCGGTAGACGTAGCCTGCGGAGGCTTGACATCAGTAACAGTGATATTATACATATAGTATATGATATTATGTATACATGTTTATGCTATTGTTGCTTTACTAAAATACAGGGTGGCTCATTAAAATCAGTCAGTATGGGAATGTCTGAAACTATCGGATATACGAAAATATGTTCTTAGGAACCATGTCATCGATTTTAATAAACAAAAAAACTGCATTAATATATTTGAAAAAAGAACTAGGTACCCAGAAGGGGAATCGAATCCGGTTGTTTTGACAAAATAAACTTATCTGCACTATTTCTGTTCGGATATCCATTGTGCAGGTCTTAAGCAGTAAATAGTAGTATTTGTTTTTAGGAACCATATCCCCTAAGAAACATGATGTCTAAAATTAATAAAATACATTGTTTTCACATATTCAACACGTTTTTTTCTAATGTATAAATGCAGTTTTTTTATCAAAATCGATGATAGATAATGAATTATGGTCCCTAAGAACAAATACTACTTAGTATGTCTTATAGTTTCAGAATTTCTCTTTCAAAAAAATAAGTTTTAAGACAAAATATTATTAAATGACGTATTGACATTTCTATTACTACCTAGGGAATTTCACTTTTCTATTACTCCCGCTATGCATGCAAGCAATGGCGCGCTTATACAGCAAGTATAATAAAAGATGACATTAACCGGCCCCCAAGATCGCCTGATTTGAAAGCTCCTGATTTTTTTTCTGTGAGGTTATTTAAAAGGATTTGTCTTTTCTAATTGACAAACGAACGTTTAGCAATTAAAACAAAATACTCGAACCACGATCACTGAAATAACGCCGGAAATGTGTGAAAAAGTGATGAAAAATGCGATGAAAAGGGTTGGCATCTGCGATGCTACTGGAGGTGGATATTTGTCTGATTATTATCCATGTGTAATTGCCGACCCAAAATAATTTTATTTAACCAGTGACACTTTATATTTTTTGAGTTATGTATTGAATAAAATTTCAAAAATAAAGTGTATATATCTTATTTGGCCACCCTGTATGACTATGAATATATTCTAGATTGACTTACACACTGTTGTGTCAACAGTACTTTCAAATCCCATTGTAATCGCTGTTTAATAATACCTACTTCAATATAATTATTACTCGAACTGTTTATTGCGCCACCGAGTACCCGACATCTTCTCACGAAATTTAGGTTTGCTCCTTGTTCTACCTTTACCAATTTTGGCAATACGTCAAAACAGCGGGCAACTAGAATAACTCATTTTAATTATTTAGGCATAATATCTGTCCAATTTGCGAAAGAGACAGGAATATATTTGTCACGATGACAAATGTCTACTCTTTTCGAAGAACGTCACAACAAACAACTCTGTTCTAAATTCAAATTATTGACAACCTATTCAAAACTTGTGGCTGACCATAAAGAATTTAAAGCGACGTGTATATGACACTAAGGTATATTTTACATAAATGTTGAGATATTTATGACCACCCTGACTGCTCAGATATTTCTGATTACATCTGTGTTCCGAAATTTTGGCCTAATTATACGTTACGAATTAATTGAAAAGTGGTTGCTCCTAAAGGGTTTAGCAGCCTTACCGAACAAGAGGTGCCTTTCCCCACGGATGAGGTCAATATTTTAGGTGGTGTACTAGCAGGACGTAAGAATACTCCATGCTTAATATCAGCTCTAGATCTTCTTTTGTTTCAGAGTTATTCAAGATAATGTAAAATATACAGGGTGTCGTTGAAAGTGGCATATTTCGAGAACTGTTCAAGTTAGATCAACCAAACAAAATTGTGTTTGATAACAATAAAATTAACTACAAAATGCATATTTTTAACCTGCATCTTGTCCTTATTTTTCATAATAAAAAAAGAGTTCTTGTTTTTTTTCCATATTTTTTTTATTTCACGCGGAGGTACACCTACAAAAAAAATATGCATACATAGCCACTAATGTCCACTGTATACATAAATAAAAATATTTCCGTAAATCATCGTGCGTCATGCCAAAAAAAAAATATTTCAGAAGTAGTCGTTACTGGCATACAAATAAAGTACCAGTGCAGTGTGAACATAAGTTAGTATGTAGGTATACAATCTCTTGACACTTACCGCACAAAATATCATTGACGTAAATTGACTTATTAGTACATTATACAGGGTGTACGCTATACAGGGTGGTACAAACCTTGACGTCAAAAAAATTTTTTTAGGTTCTCTACGTCATGGGCTATCAGAATATACCCCATGTATGTTAGCCGATTTTTGTAGTTTTCGAGTTATGAATTTTTGAAAAAAATGTTTAGAGAAATACTGGAATTAAGAAATTTATTGATAAAAAAAACTATTGGGTTTTTTAAATATTTTCTTTTTGTGAAAGTATTACTACAAATAAAGCACTTACTGACAAAAAAATTAGCGTCCTCACTTTGATAAAAGTAGGATAAAAAATACCAAATTCAAAATTTTACGTTAAAAACGCATCAAAATAGCATTAATGTAGGTAAATAAAAAAATAAAACATATCCCAAGGATTTTTGGTAATCTAAAGACTGCCCTAGACCTTAAACCTTCCTAAAAGCAAAAAAAAAGTGATACTTAATGATGAGGATTTTTCGGAGTAGTCGGTCAAATAAACTTAAAAAAAAGCTTCTAAATTTTTTTATTTAAAAATAAAGTAAAATTTCGTCTGTTTTGTTGTTCTCATCAATAAACAAAAACAGAACATACACGAAAACTCAATTTGTGTACTTATTCAAGTATTTTTTACTACTTTAAAATTTTAAGCTTTTTTGAGTTTATTTGACCGATTACTCCGAAAAATCCTCATCATTAAGTATCACTTTTTTTTTGCTTTTACGAAGGCTCAAGGTCTAGAATGGCGGTCTTTAGAATACTAAAATCCCTTGAAGATCCCTTTAGAATACTAAAATTTTTTATTTACGTAAATTAATGCTATTTTGATGCGTTTTTAGCGTAAAATTTTGAATTTGGTATTTTTTTATCCTACTTGTATCGAACTGAGGACGCTAATTTTTTTGTCAGTAAAAAAAATTTTTCAAAAATGAATAACTTGAAAACTACAAAAAATCGGCTAACATACATGGGGTATATTCTGATAGCTCATAACGTGAGGAATCTAAAAAAAATTTTTTGACGTCTAGGTTTGGACCACCCTGTATAAAAGAGAGATAAACATTTGATACATAATATTGTTTTCGACACTTGATTTGTTGCATTTTCTGTTGGAAAATGGAAAACATTAAGTGTAAGCCTTGTGAAAAAACGTTAAAAAATATATGTGGAAAGAAAAAATGCATACAAAATTGACAAGAGTCTGATTTATATAGCAAATGCACTAATAAGTCAATTTACGTCAATGATATTTTGTGCGGTAAGTGTCAAGAGATTGTATACCTACATACTAACTTATGTTCACACTGCACTGGTACTTTATTTGTATGCCAGTAACGACTACTTCTGAAATATTTTTTTTTTTGGCATGACGCACGATGATTTACGGAAATATTTTTATTTATGTATACAGTGGACATTAGTGGCTATGTATGCATATTTTTTTTGTAGGTGTACCTCCGCGTGAAATAAAAAAAAATATGGAAAAAAAAAACAAGAACTCTTTTTTTATTATGAAAAATAAGGACAAGATGCAGGTTAAAAATATGCATTTTGTAGTTTATTTTATTGTTATCAAACACAATTTTGTTTGGTTGATCTAACTTGAACAGTTCTCGAAATATGCCACTTTCAACGACACCCTGTATATTTTACATTATCTTGAATAACTCTGAAACAAAAGAAGATCTAGAGCTGATATTAAGCATGGAGTATTCTTACGTCCTGCTAGTACACCACCTAAAATATTGACCTCATCCGTGGGGAAAGGCACCTCTTGTTCGGTAAGGCTGCTAAACCCAAGTGACGAATTACATGCCTCTAATTATTGCCCTTTTCTCACGTAACGAATTTATTGAAATTTTACGTTGCTCCGATTTATTTGGGGACCTCGACCGCTACTATATATATGATGGCGACTGTACATTTAAATAAAACGTTTTATTGTATACAAGTGCCCTTCCAAAATGTTTTATCAACGTCAAGGCACCAAGACCGCATAGATATAATATTGTTTAACGTCGAATGATGCATATCTAATATATCTACTATTTTGACATTTCGCCCGTGTTTCGTAAAGAGTTACTTTATTTAAAAACTATGCAATTAATAAGATTTACATAATTTGGACTCTTGGATTTGCACTCAAGCGACGTAAGGATGCGTTTTTAACGAACGAATACGAGTTTGCCGCGCTTGCTATGTAGACACTGCAGCACTGGGTCCTTGGTCCTCCAACACTACAAGGATAGTCAAAGAAGTGTCGGCGCGGCTGATTGGTGTCTCGGGCGATCCTAGGGCTGGGTCGTTCTTTGTCCAGGGACTGCGTTTGGCGCTACAAAGGGGGAATGTCGCCAGCATTTTGGGGAGTTTTCCGGAGGCAGGGAGGTTTTTTATATTTAATGTGTAGGTTAGAATAATTGTAGTTTTAGTTAGCTTTAGTTTTGTAATTAGGGGTTTCATTTGTAGTTCATGTGATGTAATTTCGTGTTTGAAATAAATTCATTTGGGTGATATGGAAAATTAAAACTGATAGGCAACTTAAAAAGATATAACCCACGCTCATCCGTTCAGTTTCATTTAATTGATATACCTATTTAAGGCCTTACTTGGTTACGTTATGTTAACAAGATGATAGTGACTTTGAGGATAAAGTACCTAAAATATAGGTTTCCACAGAAGATCTAATTTTAGGGCTAATAATAGTAATAATAGACTTCAAAGGGATTCTAAATTCGGGAATTGTTAATCTGGGTAAGATATTTCATGATTCCCATTTAAATTATTATGCCCACAGATAATACTTATCAAACGTGAAATCCTTAAGGAATTCGTGCATAATAATAGATAACAAATCTCTTTCACATTCTTTATATGTCTGATTGTTTGTGTATGTACCAATATTATTATTATTATAGGTCATAATATAATTATATATTGGTTATTTTAATAAGCTTAGTATTTTACTTATTTGTTTCGAGGAAATATTTGTAAATGTAATTGAAATACATTTAAAGAACCTTGCGAGTACCTGAGGTTGTTACTTGTTATTCGTATTGGTCTATAATATATTGTGATACTTGTCATTCCAATATGAAATTGACAATGTAACGAATATCGAATTTGCAGAAGCAACCGCAAAAAGGAAAGGCAATTTTCCTTGGATACCACCGATAAAGTATCTTATTTCTTAGAATATCGTGTTGTTTATGATTAATGTGCATGTACGGCTAAAAGGAGCACAGTTTGGTGAAAGACAGTATACCATTTTTCAGTTAAAAGTAAAAAAAGGTAAACAAACTTGTATTTAGTTACTTCTACAAAAAAAGTAGCTGTGTCTGTAGATTAGGTACACGAAACCCTTTTTTTAATAAATAATAAATATCTTGGATCTTGGAACATCTTACAAAAATCGACTAAGTCCCACGGTAAGCTTAATTAAGGCATGTGATATGGGCACCGACCGACGATAATTGGATATTAGGTACATAAACATACCTTAATACATAGACAGCCACAGCCAAGGAACAAATATTTGTGATAAAAAAAATACACAATGGCCTCGCCGGAATTTGAGCCCGGAACCTCTAGCTTCGTCGGAGGGACACTTCCGACTAGGCTACGAAGGCTGACGAACATAAAATCTTTTTGAACACAAATTATACCCGACTTTGATATATTAATGTGAACCAGTTATCATATGGTTTCCGCAAACAGCATGTTTTCTTTTATTAGCTTTCACTTTAGACATTACTAAAATCTAAACAAAGAATAACTGTCAACGATTCACAGGAGAAGGGCTACTTAGTTTTACTCTGATAGCAGGCGTAGGAGTAAATAGGAACAAGTAATCGCATCACATTGGTTATTCACTGAGCTAAATCAATTTGCCTACAGCTGCCGTGGCAAATAAACACTACAGAAAAAAAGTCCGCGAAAATGTAATTTACTTCTACATTTCTATTTCCAAAATGGTACGGATCTAAATGGGTATGTTAGGAAAAAATCTTTCTTATGGACATATCTAAAACAAAATAAATAAACGAAAAAGTGCACCAACCCGTAGAATATTGTGTACTCGGTTAACTTTGTGTACCCCTCGATATTAAATTTACCAGGTAAACCAAGTTTGCCAAGCCATTTTATTCTGTTCACTGAAATAAATCTTAAGCCCGCTTGTTATTTTAATTATTGGAAAAGTACCGATTTTCTTCTGAAGTCAGGTACCTAAGATCTGAAATCGAATTGGAGATCAAAAATGTAAACAAATGAGATACCACCACAAAAAAATAATCGCAAGAGGTGGGTAATCTAAAATCATTGAAATACTTTTAAAAAATGCGCATTTACAGTCACTGACGGTACGTATAGTTTTTATATATTTTACAAATTTTTAATATCATACATTATTTTTTTTATGATATATTTGTCTAGTTTTAATAAAACGTAGGGTGTTTAATTTATACTACTGGCAATGATAAGAAGTTTTAAACATTTGGTTCGTAGTTATAACAATGTACTGAAAAAAAATCAAAGCAAGATGGTGCTCCAAATGACTCTTATATGAATTCATAAAAACTCCTAAAATTTAGCATTACAAAGTACATGAATACAGATTTTAGTATTTTTACCTACAAATCAATCGTTTTAATTTTATAATAGACATGGGTTCCATTGTAACTATAGATGAAGGCTGGAATTCGTACCCCGACTATTCTAAAGATTAAAGTAACACAACATTGGTTTTCAAACATTGATTATGTTGATTATTTACGTCATTCTAGCAAATTTTCTGGGTTATTCGCGGATCGTCTAGAACGCAAAATGACTAGTTTGTTGATTTGCCTAAACTGCAGTTTACCCAACGTGCAATCGGTCTAAATCTCAAATTGACTAAAACGCAAAATGCCTACTTCGTATACTGCCTTCATAGCACTATGACTAAAACGCAAAATGTCTGAACAGTTGAGTGCAAAAGTTTAATGATACAGATTCAAAAGATGAACCAGATGGCGTGGGTCATTATTTATTAATCACCAATATTGATGATTCCTTTTCAGATAATAAGTAGAAAATATATTTATTGCATACAAAGGGTTAGTAGCAACTGGTCTACAACGCAAAACGTCTACAGTATTTTTTCCGTTTTATCATAACTTTAAAGCGATATCGACGGAGCCCCGCTTACGCGGGGCTCCTGTTTTGTGCAGTTTGGCCTTCGGCCATTTGCAGATACCTAACGAACCTAACCTACCTATACCTAGTGACTGTTTGTGACTGTACTCGCAAAAACAAAAGACAAAAGTAGGCAAAATGCGTTCTTGTCGTTCTGCGTTTTGGGTAATTTCCTTTCAAGTCGATCTAAGGTTTTGGCATAATTCTCGATGGTCAAACTGCAATGTAGGCAAAACAACACACTTGTCATTTTGCGTTCTAGACGATTCGCGAATAACCCTTTTTGTAATCATGAACCGCGGACACTCACCCGTATGTTTTTAAACGGTTTTTATTAACTTCACCGCGTATCAACTGTCGTCGATGCTTCAAATCTTGTGATCGATTTTTCGACCACTTCTACTGCACCGAAATCAATAAAAGTTGGAATTCTTATCAAGTCCCCATGACAATGCAATATTATAAAATTTGTATCCTTGCATCCTCAAAGCCTGATGCTGCAGACGTACTGCTTACCTTAACCGAGAGTGTTAGACACGTGAAAATGAAAGTATAGCATGTTTGGCATAATCAAATACTAACAGCCTGATCTTGACTTCCAACTCCTCACTCCTGATGCTGCAGTACAGCCTACAATAACCGCAAGGTTTATCTTTTATCGATATATGATTTTAAAGACGTTCTTTAGATATTAAGTACAAACATGCGAATTTAATAGTAACGTCCAATTCCTCAAATCTGATACTCCAGTGTTACTGCCTGCCACAACCGCTAGGTTTAGCGATATGTAGATTTTGAAGTACTGCTTTAGATATTTGGTAGAAACATACGGATTTCATTATCATCATCATCATCATATCAGCCGAAAGACGTTCACTGGTGAATATAGGCCTCCCCCAAAGATTGCCACTAGGACCGGCCCTGTGCCACCCGCATCCAGCGACCTTCACCAGGTCATGAGTCCACCTTGTGGAGGGCCTATAGAGTGACAGAGTGAGTGGATCGCGTAGCGTAGGGCGAGCCGTTGGGCCTGCGGCCCTCCAGCTGAAAGAGTGACAGAGTGAGTGGATCGCGTGGCGTAGGGCGAGCCGTTGGGCCTGCGGCCCTCCAGCTGATAGAGTGACAGCGTGAGTGGATCGCGTAGGGCGAGCCACCCGCATCCAGCGACCTCCACCAGGTCATGAGTCCACCTTGTGGAGGGCCTACCTACGCTACGCCTTCCGGTACGTGACCGCCACTCGAGAACCTTACCGCCCCAACGGCTATCAGTTCCACGCGCAACGAGCTCACTGCCACTTCCTGCGGCCCTCCAGCTGATAGAGTGACAGAGAGAGTGGATCGCGTAGCGTAGGGCGAGCCGTCGGGCCTTCAGCCCTCCAGCTGATAGAGTGACAGAGTGAGTGGATCGCGTAGCGTAGGGCGAGCCGTCGGGCCTTCGGCCCTCCAGCTGATAGAGTGACAGAGTGAGTGGATCGCGTAGCGTAGGGCGAGCCATCGGGCCTTCGGCCCTCCAGCTGATAGAGTGACAGAGTGAGTGGATTGCGTAGTGTAGGGCAAGCCGTCGGGCCTTCGGCCCTCCAGCTGATAGAGTGACAGCGTGAGTGGATCGCGTAGAGCGAGCCGTCGGTCCTGCGGCCCTCCAGCTGATAGTGACAGAGTGAGTGGATCGCGTAGCGTAGGGTGAGCCGTCGGGCCTTCGGCCCTCCAGCTGATAGAGTGACAGAGTGAGTGGATCGCGTAGCGTAGGGCGAGCCGTCGGGCCTTCGGCCCTCCAGCTGATAGAGTGACAGAGTGAGTGGATCGCGTAGCGTAGGGCAAGCCGTCGGGCCTTCGGCCCTCCAGGTGATAGAGTGACAGCGTGAGTGGATCGCATAGGGCGAGCCGTCGGTCCTGCGGCCCTCCAGCTGATAGTGACAGAGTGAGTGGATCGCGTAGCGTAGGGCGAGCCGTCGGGCCTGCGGCTCCCCAGCTGATAGAGTGACAGCGTGAGTGGATCGATAGCGTAGGGCGAGCCGTCGGGCCTTCGGCCCTCCATCTGATAGAGTGACAGCGTAAGTGGTTCGCGTAGGGCAAGCCGTCCGGCCTGCGGCCCTCCAGCTGATAGTCGACTGACAGTATGAGTTTATATTTTATAGTCTCGAAATTCGACTTGTGTAATGTGTACAATATAAAAATTTAAACTTGATTTTCTCAATAGACCAAATTGAATGATATATTCCTTATTGTCAGATTTCTGTTATCTAAGGTATTGTGTGAATAACACGTCCATTTGAGACACTTCGGTCCTTCAAGCTGACATTTTTTTAGTGTCGGATATCTAAAAATATCTATTCAGCAAGATTGCCACTAGGACCGGCCCTGTGCCACCCGCATCCAGCGACCTTCACCAGGTCATGAGTCCACCTTGTGGAGGGCCTATAGAGTGACAGAGTGAGTGGATCGCGTAGCGTAGGGCGAGCCGTTGGGCCTGCGGCCCTCCAGCTGAAAGAGTGACAGAGTGAGTGGATCGCGTGGCGTAGGGCGAGCCGTTGGGCCTGCTGCCCTCCAGCTGATAGAGTGACAGCGTGAGTGGATCGCGTAGGGCGAGCCACCCGCATCCAGCGACCTCCACCAGGTCATGAGTCCACCTTGTGGAGGGCCTACCTACGCTACGCCTTCCGGTACGTGACCGCCACTCGAGAACCTTACCGCCCCAACGGCTATCAGTTCCACGCGCAACGAGCTCACTGCCACTTCCTGCGGCCCTCCAGCTGATAGAGTGACAGAGAGAGTGGATCGCGTAGCGTAGGGCGAGCCGTCGGGCCTTCAGCCCTCCAGCTGATAGAGTGACAGAGTGAGTGGATCGCGTAGCGTAGGGCGAGCCGTCGGGCCTTCGGCCCTCCAGCTGATAGAGTGACAGAGTGAGTGGATCGCGTAGCGTAGGGCGAGCCATCGGGCCTTCGGCCCTCCAGCTGATAGAGTGACAGAGTGAGTGGATTGCGTAGTGTAGGGCAAGCCGTCGGGCCTTCGGCCCTCCAGCTGATAGAGTGACAGCGTGAGTGGATCGCGTAGAGCGAGCCGTCGGTCCTGCGGCCCTCCAGCTGATAGTGACAGAGTGAGTGGATCGCGTAGCGTAGGGCGAGCCGTCGGGCCTTCGGCCCTCCAGCTGATAGAGTGACAGAGTGAGTGGATCGCGTAGCGTAGGGCGAGCCGTCGGGCCTTCGGCCCTCCAGCTGATAGAGTGACAGAGTGAGTGGATCGCGTAGCGTAGGGCAAGCCGTCGGGCCTTCGGCCCTCCAGGTGATAGAGTGACAGCGTGAGTGGATCGCATAGGGCGAGCCGTCGGTCCTGCGGCCCTCCAGCTGATAGTGACAGAGTGAGTGGATCGCGTAGCGTAGGGCGAGCCGTCGGGCCTGCGGCTCCCCAGCTGATAGAGTGACAGCGTGAGTGGATCGATAGCGTAGGGCGAGCCGTCGGGCCTTCGGCCCTCCATCTGATAGAGTGACAGCGTAAGTGGTTCGCGTAGGGCAAGCCGTCCGGCCTGCGGCCCTCCAGCTGATAGTCGACTGACAGTATGAGTTTATATTTTATAGTCTCGAAATTCGACTTGCGTAATGTGTACAATATAAAAATTTAAACTTGATTTTCTCAATAGACCAAATTGAATGATATATTCCTTATTGTCAGATTTCTGTTATCTAAGGTATTGTGTGAATAACACGTCCATTTGAGACACTTCGGTCCTTCAAGCTGACATTTTTTTAGTGTCGGATATCTAAAAATATCTATTCAGCAGGGATTCCCCTCTCGTTACACATAAAATGATTAAAGCGCGAGAGTTAAACGCTAGCATGCATAATTTCATTGCATATTACAAACAACATCTTTGATCTAGAATAAGTAGGTATATAGTATCGGAAATTTACTAAACAATTGCACTAAAAACTTGAAAATAAAATAAGTAAAAAAAGTTTTAAGTTAAACGGTTTTTATTGCACCAAAAACTAGAAAATAAAAATTAATTGTAACTAACCGTAGATGCTACTTTCTGTAGATTAGTCACGTGAAACTATTATCACTGTATTCTTCCCAAGTCGGATGCTGAAAACCACGTTTAGCCTCTATGTCAGTTGATTAAGCGTTACCTAATCGGAAACTTTTACCAATCTAAAATAAAAACGTGGGGCGTTATTATAAAGAAACATACAAGTTCAAAATATGTAATTGTAGATTAAATTTTGCAATTTATCATCCATCTGTTCCAACACTTCTACAGAGGTAAATAACTTATATCTCAGCCAGAACAAAACTTATTACACTATTGCTGTCTTGATTTTTATGTGTGTTCTTAAATAACTATAGTGACTTAAATACAATTGCGTACGCCCCACGTTTTTATTTCAGATTGGTAAAAGTTTCCGATTAGGTAACGCTTAATCAATTGACATAGAGGCTAAACGTGGTTTTCAGCATCCGACTTGGGAAGACTACAGTGATAATAGTTTCACGTGACTAATCTACAGAAAGTAGCATCTACGGTTAGTTACAATTAATTTTTATTTTCTAGTTTTTGGTGCAATAAAAACCGTTTAACTTAAAACTTTTTTTACTTATTTTATTTATAGTCATGTCCAAAAATATGTTAATGATTGTGATACTTGTGTATCGAACATACTTTGACTTTCGCGTATCTACACCTAAACATCAAGCATTGTCTTAGGTTTAGTACCTGTAACGATAGTTGGCAAGTGTGCAAATAAACAAAATAAAATAAATAACCCATCTCAAAATGCGACGTTAATTTATAAAGTTGTTAAAAAATAAAAAGTTTTATACCCCTGGAATGTCACTTTAACATTGACTTCATAATGTCATGTCATTGTCATAGATTGTTTACATTTTTGATCTCGAATTCCATTCCAGAGCTTAGTTATAGAACGGTAGATTATTAAATTAATCTTCAACCCGTCAATCACCTGTCGATCGCAATCCTGCGTTAGTCTTTAAGTGTCTTGTGCGAAAAGTAGGTATCCAGTAATTCCGTAAGCCCATTAGCGATAGCGGTACAAAATTCATTCATATTGCACGTTACAGAACCAAAGGCAATTGCTGAGCTTATATTAAATTGAAAATATATTATCTGAATAGTTTTCTAAGATAACAATTAATTTTATCATCATAATTTAATCTGTATTCATATAATTTATATATCTTAGTAATTTTAAATTTTAAAACATTAAAACCGGTATTTCTCGTTCAAAACTGCTAGTTTTAATAATGTTTATTTACTGTATACCAGTTGCTATGGAAGAGCGGGGCATCCTGACACAAGTATCTTATACTTAATAGGATGCCCCAACCTTGTAATCACTTTACCAAATTGTCACAGTGAAATAAATATATTTTCATTTTCAAAACTTGCGCCATGTTACCAACAAAAATAGTCTGGTGTTAAACATCTTGTGTGTTAGGTATGTATTATGTTCAATTATATAATTAAGTGTACTTGGAAAATACTAAATTCGTATTCATGTCTAAGCTGTACATAGCTATTCAACGCGGAAACTCTGCGAGTGTTAAGGTGGATTTAGACCAAACGAGTATTCGCTCATTGTATTCTCCACTCTACAAAATTCGTTCGTAGCACAAAACGTGATTTGTCGAAATTCGTTGACTTCTCAGAAAGAGTGGGGGATAGAACGAGCGTATGCTCGTTTGGTCTACATCCATCTTTATGGGCAATTTTGCACCGGGAGCGACGATGGGCGGTTTATTCGATTACTTAGTATACATATTATATATTTTTTTAAGTTACTTCTAGTATTAATTGATTGTAATTAATTAATCCCATGCAAGCTGTCATCTTTCGTTCGTATTGAGATACGCTTGTGGGTACCTATTACCTTATATTTTATCATTTATTCACGAATCTAGACGATTGTGATGCTGATGTAATAAAAATTCTGCCTCGGCCGCCGAAGGCTTTTGTAACATTTTCTTCGATACGTGGCCCTATATTTTCAATTCCTGCCATATTTTCTACTCTGTTATTTCTGTAAATAGAATAAGTATGTATAAAGGTTGGAAAAGGAATTGGGTTAGGCAAAATATAATTGCAAGGTGAAATGGCTTTGGAACCTTATTTATAATTTATACATAATTATTTTAGGTATTCCAAAAATGTGTATTACAAAAATTATCTAGGCAGCTAGGGAAAATGTGATTTTGAATCAAATGGAAAATCATTTAACGTATCTTCTACTACATAAAGGACAAAAAACTTCCTTGCACATCGCGTTACTTATGTTTAAAATAAACGATACCAAATTTCAAAGACATATTGACAAGATAACAGATCGTAGAAATCACGATAATGTAAAAGTTACGGGACAAAGTCAAATATAAACAAACCTCTTACAATTAATTGAACATTGTGTACATTTTAGACACGCTCAAGTTTATTTGAATGGCCTTATCTATATTAATGGTAGTGCATATCGGCATAATCCAATATAGAAAGATCAGTAAGCTCAATTTTAGTGACGTGCTGCAAAATTTACATACGTGATTTATGTATTTTAAGTCTTTGATGGAACTCTTGATTATTTCCTATTCCTTTATAATATTGACGATGACACTTCATCGTCAGCCTATGATAGTCCACGGCTGGACGTAGGCCTCTCCTATTAACTATGCGTATAGACGCATTAGGAGGTAATTAAATACCCATAATCGCCACGCTGGGCAAGCGGATTGGCGATCGCAGTAATGTGTCCCCTATGATGACGCTGCTGCCCGTCATCAATCTTTTATCAAATAATGGTCAGTGACACTTCAATCCCTTAGTCGACTCTTACGACATCCGTAGGAGGAGTAACTCTTTACTCCCAACTGTTGGGGTGGTGACAAATGTATTCTTACTGCCGTCACCACACGGCCACGGTGACGCTTATGGGTATATTATTATAGTTTTTTCCTAGACACTTTTAACCGAGCCCTTAACATTTTCGTTAAACTGATATATCGAGAGTTGAGTGGTCAAACCCGATAAGTCGAGATATTTTTTCATTGAAATAACAACTTCACGTCAATTACAGTTTGCTCAACTTACAGGGTTTGACCACCCAAC